>CAJNIZ010047848.1:84262-108916 GCA_905231905.1 Symbiodinium pilosum | reverse complement strand
CACCTACACCTACACCTACACCTACCTACCTATTTACCACCTACCCAGTAACTACCTACCTACCGCCGAACTGCCTGCCCGTTGCCCTACCAATCTTCACTTCTGACATGGGCAAGGACATAACACCTGAAATGATAGTGCTTGGCCTGTGGTATGCTGAGCCCAAGGAAGCGCATGGAGGTTGATTACCACATGCCTCGAGGGGAAAAGCGGGCTGCCCAGCTTACTCTGTGATGTGATACAACACCAGGAGAAAAGCTTGTGAAAAGGGTGAGCGCTATTTATGAACGGGGCTGGCCTTGAGCTGATACCCCTCAAATCAAAGTCCACGATACCATTGAGATTCTTATTGGCTGAATTGTGAACATGCCTAGCTCATGCCGCGGGCCGAGCGCTGCAGGATGTATACGGAGTCCTACAACGTTGCCCTCTCGGCCGCAGTCAAGCGCAAGAGAGGGGAGGAAGACTCCCCGAGATGATAGAGCCTGGTGTCATTCAAGAGATGCTTGGGGACTTAAAAACGACGGGTCCGAAAGGTAAAGCTACCCTTGATACGGGGGTTTCCTCCTATGGGCGCACCCAACAAGCACCTCTCATGGCTGGAAATCCCCCAATCTGGGGTTTCTAGATGCCTCGCAGTCTTTCCTTCAAGAAATGTACATATGGCCTTCCGGTGAGCAAGGAGAGCGCTGCTTAAGCTCTGATGCCATTACTTGTCATTCTGCATCCACCAAGCGCCAATCCTTCATTTTTCGACTGTTGACCCAGAAGTGGCGGGCTTCTCGCTCCACCGTGGGATGGCTCACAGGGGTGGTTTCGCGAAGAAGTACGTGGAGGGGCTGTGGGACTTGGGCAGCTTCCCTTTCCTTTAAAGAGCCGCTCAGTGATGTACATCCCAGTGGACTAGATTCTCCAACAGTATTGTTGAATACGAAAACGTGATTTCAGCATGCTTCATCTAAGCGTTTGTGCCACAAGTGCTCGCTCGTCCCACTCCTTCTCCACGACGGGATGTCTCAAACTCCACGTTTCGCCAGGACAACACGATGAACAGTTTGAGACATCCCACACAGTGATAGCGCATGCGTTACTCGCAAGACAAAGGACACGCCTGAAGCGCCCAGGCATGCTATTGTACTCATTGGAGAATTCAGGTATATGCAGTTTCAGGATCTATCAGTCACATTCTCTTGCCAATCGTCATATATTGGAAATGGTTGAGCTATGCCAGCTTGTTATGGCATGCGACATGTCCTAGTCTGCTAGCAACCCGAGGTTTATCCCAAGTCACGATGCAGGGTTGTAGCGCAGCACGGCCAAAAGGCATAGTCCTCTACTAGATCATGGAAGTTTCAAAGAAGGCATCTTGCAGCTTCAGTAGTAGGCATCCAGATATGTCAAGGCGAATTGCGTACATGTGCATGAACTTAGGCTCCTGGACCGCTGGGTATTCGTCTTGGAACTTCCCGCTATATGGCCCCAACATAGTACCAATCCCTACGAAGCAAACCTCGTCAGCCGAAAAAAATCAGATGCATCATAAGGAAGATTGTATGCCCTGTGGCACTTTGAATGTGAAAGTTTGAGATGGCTTGAATTGGGCTGTCAGGATCATGTGGGGTAAAAGGATTACAGCTGTTTGGCTTTGAGTGTTTCAGTGGCTCAGGGTTTAGGGTGCTACGGTTTGGGGTTTGGGTTTGGGGATTTCTTGTGCTGGGTTCTCGGATTTGCCATGCTCTGCAATGTTAGGTACGGGATTACCTCGCGGCTGGTTACAGCGGTGAAACTTACCTTCCCTAGCCTCCGACCCCGAACTCCTAATTAACAAGCACTCTAGGCTAATGTTGAAACCTCTTTAATACGTGTATACCCCAACCCACAACAAACCAGAAATCAAAGGTAGGTGTCCTCAATAAGGTTAGTTTGAAGGGGATGGTCTGGCTTCGATTAGGGGTCCCAAACCAAATCGTATTTAAGGGAGTCTCCGACCACTGGCTTAAACTCTTTAAGTGAGCCCCGAAACACATCCAAGAGAGTCTCTTGTACAAAAAGAGTGCAACATTAAGCCTCAAGCGGCTCAAGCCTTAATTAAGCTTGGTGTAGTCCGTGTAGTCGCCGATGTCTGGTGGCTTTACGCACGGCCATGTGAAGGAAGACTCTGAATCCTAACTTCATCCCAAAGCATATTTGCGAAGTTGTAGCTGGCTAAGGTCAGAGAACTCCAGAGGCGACTTTCGCAGGCGGTGATGGATCGTGGACCTGAGGCAAAGCTCGCCTGATAGTTTTTCGAAAAGCAAATTGTGGGTCGTTGTTTGGGTCCTGTGCAAGAAGGACTATATGGTTGTTGTGGTGACATTGTTGGAGAACATGTCTTTGGCTTAGTTCTGGATGTTGAGGCAAGAGCTTGCTGTACACATCTGATTGTTATGGGCATGTACACGTAGCAGTAGCAGCAACGAAAAAGGATTATGCGGATTGTGTCTGCTAAAACCATCGCAACCATCATCATCCTCACTACCATCATCATCGTCATCATGTCTTCTTCATCATCTTCACGGCCGACGTGATTAGGATTTGCTGGGCATTTTAGATGTGTCGGCTGGCCTGAAATACAACTTGCTTGCTGGTTTTGGTTGTGAAGCCATCAAGACTGATTCGCTGATGGGTCGTCAGCTTTCAGGTTGATGCTCAGGAAGAAGGCGTCTTGATTGAAGGAAGAGGATTGTGGTTCCCGCTCAGGGTAACGTTAGCGCTTTTTCTAGGTCCTAAACCCCCTAAGTTCTTGTCTTCCAACACGGTGGCAAACTACCTGAAGCTTGAATCTAGCATAGACGCACTCTGAAGTTGCTGTCTAGCTTGCTGGACAGAGCGACATGGGAACCATCAAATTTTCTGTCTTGGCTGGCTAGGGGGCAGGAGTCAGACAGCAGCCAGGCAGGAAAACTCGAGTTAAAGCAGGCAAGATCCTGCGGCCCCTTAGAATCCCTTATCATCCAAAATTTCAATATTTAAATACCACCAAACTGAAGAGGAGTTTGATGCGCGCGGCATCTCGAGCCTCTTCTACGCTGCGGCCCTAAACGCGGATGTTCCAACATTGTGGGACATTTCCCGTGAGGCCTTGTTGTGTCAAGGTTTCGAAGTTTTTGCGGGTATATGTATATATATATACATATACTTATACGGGGATCCAAGCCTTTCCTCAGATGGGATTTGCGCAAATGGCTGCCTGGCACGTCTTGCCCTTTCCGAGCACATGGGGGCCTCGATGCAGATCACGTATGGAAGGAGTCGTATGTTGACACCTTCGTTGCGTGTTTGCACAGCAAATAGTCTTGTCACAGCCGTATTACCAGTTCAAGGCTCCTCTAAGTGAGCTAGAACTAGCTCATCAGGGGTCAACGCGGGTGTGTTGTTGTGCCCTGCTAAACTGCAAGTTTGAAACTCGGTTCTGTGATCTACGAGTAGCTGAGCGCTGAAACCAACGGGGAAGTCCGACACCTCCTTATTTTCCATTTGATTTTGAATTATTGCGATATGTATCCTAATATGTCTTCTGTATATCCTGAGGTTCATCATTCAGATCTCCAGTGTCTGATTTGCTGCCTGAAGTCATTTCTCCAAGGCCTGGGGCCTCATGCGATACAAGTCCAAGCTGATCAAGCCTTTCTGTATCAATGCTCGGCCTCAGCCTCAGGAATTCCTGCTCCTTGTACTTGTTGGCTCTCATGTGCATGCGGGTGGGCGTTTGAATATGTGGAAGTCCCAGGCTGCCTTTTAAAGTTTGTTCTCGCATGTTCCGTGGTGTAGAGGCAAGTTTGGCGGTTGAGGCTTCAACTGTCTTACGACGTTTTGTTGTTTAATAAGAAGGGGCCTCTAGAGGCCCCTCCTCAGGAACACCTTCACTTCAGCTTTTGAATCAGGTAGCATAGTGACTTGAAGTATTCGTCCCATCACCATGCATAGCATCTTCAATATTTCCGGTTGACCACCATGAACGAGACATATTTCGCGAAAGACCTTCAAAAGGCCAATCTGTTTACTTCTGCCCTTTACCCCGGCTGAGCTACATCCTCTGCAATTTCCAAGTCACCCCCCAGAGCGGTTTCTTCTTGGCAGCTTTATCATAATTGCCCTTACAGCATCCTCCACAGAAACCTCATAATCCCCACTAAGCAAGGTTGTAATATGGCCCCTTTTATGCTCCGTACGTACGCCCAAGAAAAGTTTGATACTTTTGAGGATCCCCGAGGGTCCCTGAGGACATCCGAACCCCAAACCCTACACCCCGAGTAGTTTTGCCGCGTTCTTCATGTTTTTTCCATTTGGTTCTCCATTTTCTTGGCTCAGCTTGACTTGTTCCTACTTCCAATCCGAGGCGTCGGCTCAAGGAGTTCGACGCACAGAGCCCGGTGCCCAAAGCCTTCACGAAGTTGAAAAGCTTTGCAAGGACTACATGTCGGTTGTTCGTAGTGAATGGAGTCTTCCCGCTTTATTTGTGCATCCCTTCATCACGCAACTGAAGGCAACCAAAGAGTGCAAGTTGCCGTCTATGCAGGAGCTTCCAAGAACATATGTGTTAACTTTGGTGCATCATGCGAGTCTACTCTCAGTGGTGGAGCATTTTTTGGGGTTTCCTTCTGCAAGGACTTCACTTGGTGATGGATAAGGGGTATACCGTATGCCTTTTGGTTTGCGTTTTGAGAAGTATTCTTTATTGTTGTGCTGAGGTATTGCAAACATGGTCTTCGGCATCGGCCTCCTGGGTCGAGGGCTCTGTGTCTGCTGTGTTTGAGATGAGCTAGGACCGAAGTGTGTACCTCCTTGGAGAAATCGTATGATGGATTGAAGGAAGGATTCCACACAAAGCACCTATTGCAGGGGTCAATTCCTCAAAGGAACAAGCGGGTTTTCAGTGTGCTCCTCCCTATTCCGTCGTACTCTTTGCACGTGCTAGCAGCTACATTTTGGCTTGCTTGTTGGGGTGGCAATCCGAGTCAAGGGTCATCATCTCAGCGGAGCTGCACATCAGATCATCATGAAGACCATACTTGTCAATTGGGGTGTGGCGGGAGCGGCGAGCCAGCAGCCCACGCGTTCCGCGTTCGATTTCGTCAGCCTTGTAGAACAGGCCCACCGTTTATGACACGCCAGTGAAGTGAGTGAGTAATCTGCCAGTCACGTCGAAGTGTGTGGGTAATGTGCTAGTCACTGCTTAAAGTCTTGCCGGGCTTGCATATAGGGCCTGGCCATTTAGGCTGAACTGATGAAACTGGAGTGACTCTTCTGAGAACAATTCGAGTGACTGGCCCTGGAGCCAAACTTTTGAATCCAACCCTGAACAGAACCTGCGAACACAGCAGCGAACCCCTGGCAGTCTACAATTAGAGCAGAGTAGCTTGTCCCACTCAACCAGGCACTCGGGATGCCTCCTTTCTTACATACAGTCAAAAGAGAGCCAGGTCTGAAAGGCGAAGCTCGACTACTGGACACAGTGGGGAGAAATGTGCTGCACCCTCAGAAGACGAGCCGGAAGAATTCGAGACACCATTCCTTTGAAGCCCTTAGAGACGTAGGATATACTCTACTATGCCCCAAATATACTTGGCACTGCATGAGGCCCCCTAAAACCCACTACACCTCAAAAATGCCTCCCCGGGCGGCTGTTCCAAATCTTGAGCCCCGAGGCCGAGGCGTTTAGATGAGTTCAGCCCGGAGGCCTGGCATCCATATACAACCCCATATAACCCCCTTAAATTCCCTCTTATACAATTTCCTATAAAACCCCTACTATATGGTCCTTATATTATAACCCCTATAGAAAATGAGCAGCCAGCCTCTGGTATTTACAAGCACTGGAGCAGATGTGTGTTTTAAGAGTCCTGGTCCTGGTGGTATCTATAAGTGAGTTGTAACAACACTATGGTTCTTCTTCTAGGGAGGAAGGAGAGGCATGAATGTCTAGGAATGATGGGAAGCATGCTTGTAAGGCAAGTAAGAAATTGGCAATTGGCTACAGCCCCATGGAATTAGAACCCGATTCAGGACTTGAAACTTATTCATCCCTCCTTAACGACTTGAGGTGGGATCTAAGCCTTGAGGCTACTCAGGGATGGCCGCCAGCGTTGTCCCTGTTCCACTTTCGCACAAGAGTCAACACGCTTGTCATCGCAAGTCTGAACCGTGGCATTGAGCGTGTTGGGGAATCTGGACCCGGAGCCCTCGGTCCCTGCCTACAAGCCCTGGGACAGGAAGTCACGAGCATGGACAGGAGCTCAGATGTAATTTGGAGTTTCGCTTCAATCGTGGTATTTCCTCCCAAGCTTTTAGATCTGAAGCTCCTTCCAGGTCTACTCGTTCGGAAAGCTGAAGTATGCGCCGGATGGGAAATTGCTAGAGGCCATGGGCGATTATGTCTCGTCCTGAGCCCTGCGCAGCCAGAGTTCAGAAGAGCAGAAAAGCCCGACGCCTTTTAGCAGCACTGGCCGCATGGAGTCTTGTCATGCTACTTACGGTGTTGAGCTTGGTCGTGACGCTAATGGGCCACAGGCTCTAGATAGTCTCTTTGGCGCATTCTGCTGCTTCAGCTTTGGACATTCTCAGCGAAGGTCATCGACAGGCTGGATGATTTCAAGCCCGTCCAGCTGGCAAAAATTGCTTGAGCCTCAGGGGCATGCCGAGGACAGGAACTTGCCTGGAAGTAAGGTGTCCATGTAATGTATGTATGTTACGACAAGACGCACTTCCTCGGTGTTTCCACGTTCCCGACATTCCTGCAAAGTGTTGCCTGCTCTTCTCCCTTTTTGTAAAGCCAGCAGATGCAAGCCTCCAAAAAAAGCGTGGCCCTTTGGGGGGGAAATCTCCTACTCTTTTTCGGCTTATATCAAAGAAGTAGAAATCCGTGCACAACCTAATTGCTGGTCTTGCCTGTGCAGGGACCCTATCTGCGAATGTCTCCCTGCAGTCTTCGAATATGGACATCCCTTATTTCGGTATGTCCAAAAAGATATTTCACTTTAATTCTAGAAGGTTTGGAAGGCTTTTCCGTGCAACCACAGGGCTTCCTGGTACCTTGCATGGCTGGCCTGCAGGTTGCACGAAGGGATACTTGCCCAATTGGAGATGCCATATGCGCAACACAATTATTGCGCCAAATGAGCTACAGTCTAAACTCCCAAAAGGGGGTTATTTAAGTGATTGTACAGGGGAGCATTCTGGGCTATCATCGCAGCTCAGGCCGTGGCGGCTTGCGAGCTAGATTTTGAGAAGAACAGGCCATCCAGGGCAGAGTCCTGGCATGGGGAGAACACGCAAATCTGAGTTCTAGGGACACTTAATCCCCTTGAATATTCCCCCCTAATCAGTCTTGGTATGATATTGGTGCATGTAGGACTAGGGGTGGTTACCAAGTATGCTGCAAGCATCCTGTACTTCTTCAAGTCTCTAAGCCGTAGAACGTTGTGGTCCATTTTATCCCTTTGAAGGTTGATTCGTGTAGGCTTTCTAGCCAGCGATATGAACTTCGGGCATAGAGGGTGAAACTGCATGCCCCAGCTTACTGTTGATGTCTGCCAAGTACCTAGACATATCTAATTAACTAGACTGTTTCCTGACCTCTGCGGTTCTTTCACTGTGAGATCGAAAGAAAGTTGCATGCATGGCTCATACTTGTAGATGCTTGCGAATGTGCCTGAAAAGTTCAGAAATCCATAGCCAGTCCCCCTCAGTTGAGGACTTGACGTATCGGTATAGTATCCCATTGCAGCCAACATGTTTGTGACGCTGTGAGGCTCATGTTCGTGCTTTGGAATCACATCGCGAGGCCAGGCTATGGCAACCTTGAGCTATAGCAGGCTTTTTTTGCGGAAGTTGGCGGCGTCGGATTTTGAGTTTGCCTTTTCAGTTCAGTGGTTTGTTGCGATGCTCTGGCTTTGATTGCTGGAACTCTCCAGATGCCCAAACCTGTGCGTCATCCTGAGGAACATTAAGCGCTTCTCGATCCACCAGATCCTACTTTTGGCCGGCGCCCCAACAGCTTCAAGGCCATACGTCCACCCTCCCAGAGACCATTCAACTTTCTTCCTGTGAGCCCTTACACCCGGACCTAGAGCCGCCGCAATCTCCTGACCGCAAAGGCTTACTCCATGCAAGATGACCTTTTGAAGGGCGGTGGTAACTGAAGCCGGAGCAGCCCTCACCTGAAGCGTATGCCCGAAAGCTTTGGGCTTTCAGCTGCCGGCTTCGTTGGTTGATAAGTTGAGGCACAAACTCCAAAGCACCCTTCACAACACTTGGAAGGCCCTTGTGTAAACGAATGTACTTGCATAACTTCTGTGAGCTGCATGAATCGGCATATCTCCATGCGCTGAATGACTGACAGACAGACAGTTTGACTGACTGAGCGTGTTCTTCGCCATCAGGGTCGCTAGAGCCTCTTATTGTGTTCCTTGCTCCAGCTCCGGTAGCCCACTTCAGGCCCCTACCCATTCTGCAGGATTCCCTGTTTAGTTTGTTTATTGGAACAGAACATGGAAACTATGGTGAATGTAGGAAATCTGGCAGCACCTTATGTACCCCATACCCCGATAAGTACAGTGATTATTTTGGGGATCCTAACTGGTGCAAAATTTCCTCCATCCGCCATATCACGGGCAAACTAGCATTTTAAAATGCAGTTTGTAATGCCTCCCCCATCATGTGACAATGCTCCTGCTAAGGTGAGGACTGCAGCGCAGGTCAAGCTGAAGCACATGAAGTTCACAAAGGTTCAGACCCGAGCTCAACCCCTCAAATCATAAGCCTCAAATAGGAACCGCCAGCATGAAGTCCCTCTATCACTGTTCGCTGTACAATCCTCGTTCTGATGTGCCTTCTAATCTCCATGAGCCTCCGAAACTCTCACAGAAACCCCTCCGTGCTCCCGCAGAGGGACCGTCCAAATCCTATGGCCCTCTACAAGCTTTACATACCTTTGTGGTTCTACGAAATCTCAATAAATAGTGCATCACAAGATGCACCACAAGACGAGCCCCACTTTGGATTGTCTCCATGGCAAGAGCTGAAGAAGTCTGAGGGCGGCTGTTTGGGGATCTCGGTTTATGGGAGAACCTAGAGCGCAGGGAGCTTCATTCCTGAGCTAGACGCTTCCACTAGCAGTACTTCGCAAGTTTTTGTAGGTGTAACTTTCACGCAAAGTTTGATATCATGCCGTTAGGCTGATCTGCCGTGTCAGCTGCTCTCTTTGTTTCAGGGGATTTAAGGGACGGCAGACCTTGAGTTTTGCTATCATTGCTACCTCTGACGGTGTGTAGCTTCGCAAAAAGAAATCTTAAGTTCTAGTGCAGGCACACTCATATATCATCATAGTACAACCCGCAGGAGCTTTTCGTCGTCATGTCTTTCCTGTACGAACGCTTAGATATGTGGAGGTTGGGTGAGCGCTTGAAAAGTGCTCATAAGCAGCGTTCCGGTGATCGAAGGGGATGGAAGTTGGAAAACAGGTTTCGGCAAGTTGCGGGGACAACCTCCATGCACACGAAATGCGATGCTGCGGACACCATGCTCACATTGGGGTACGGAGGTAGATGTGCAGGTCCACAAAACCCAAATCCCTAAATTTATGTAAATCTGAAATCTGTCAGAGCATATCTCTTTTGTGCAACCTCTATGTCTTCGCCTTGGGATCATCTGTTCCCAAAGCACTGGCAAAGCTGGCTTAGGCGGCCACCAGCGAGGTGATGAGCCGACTGAAAGATCTGGGTCGAGCTCGGGGGCCCAGCTGAGCATGGCCCATGATCAGGGTGTCTCTATATGGGGTTGCCAGGAAATTGCCATACTAGGGATGATCATCATGGGGTTCCCTCTTTATGCACATGGGCGTCTCAGTACAATATATACCCCCTGGAACATTTGAGCAAATCCCGAGCAGTTTCGCGTTTTTACTTGTTGGGCATTCTGCTGACACACCGGCTCTTTCCGGCAACGTCGCGTTTTTGACTCCCAGCCATGGTCCCGTACCCATTCAAAGTGGGCTTTTGTCTCACTGTCGCCTGTCATGTAGAGATCATGGGGAACTTTTCAAGCCAGACTTCTGAAAGAGGGATCCTCTGTGGTGGCTCTAAATTTTCAGGGTTTGTTTTCTGGGTTCTTACTGTGCGAATCACAGCGTCGAGTGTATAAATTGTCTCTTGATCAGGGCGATAGCTCCTTTGTTTTGAGACATAGCCACGTCACTGTTCGTGATGGCTTCAGCTTCCCGCAAACCTTCAGCACTGCAGCATTTTGCTCAAAGACAGCAACCTTCTGGGCTTTGCACGCCTTGCTCAACAAAGGTAGCCAGCTGCTATGTTATGTAACTATCATCACTCATCAGAGAAGAATTCATCATCTACGGACCCTGGACCTGTGCTTTCCTTGCTACTATGGGGCAGTGCACCAGCGTCAAAGCCAAAGGCGACAAGTACCGGCCACTGGGCGAAGGGCTTCGCGCCAAGGTGCTCCCTGTGTACATAGGCAGGTGCTTCCAAACCACAGAAGACTGCCTTGTCCTACAAGTCTACAAAGCCAACCTCTACATGCTTAAAACGGACCATATGCTCATGATGATGATCATCATCATTGCTACAGCAGCAGCAGCAACTACTACTGATATGGTCCTCTTCCCGCTCCTGCTGCTAGACCATCACTTACACCGCCGCTGCCACCACGGATCACTGTGCTGAAAGATTACCACACAATCAGTACATCTATTACTACCATTACTACGGCTTCTACTGCTGGTGCTAATATAGCTGCTAGCCGCAACTACAGCCAGGACTGCCAGTACTGTCGTCTCGTAGTTGAAATCATTATCTGAACAGCCACCTGGATTTAGGGCTCAGGTGGCCACCTTCCCGGAGACGGCATCAACGTGGGCCTCTGCGCTTCGGGCGGAGGTGCTCGAGCAATGTCCTTCACAACCGGAGTCTATCGAGCGCTGAATGAGTTGAAGCTTCTGGATCAGCTGGATGCTATCAGCTCGGTCTCGGGTGGGACATGGTGCTCTTCCATTTTCATGTTTGCCAAGGACTTCAAGGGTGATGCGATTGATACCGCAGAGTTATTGGGAAGGGCGACGACCCCGTCAGAGTTGACCATGGAGGCGCTGCGAGACAACCTAGTCCCAATTGTATCAGGAATCACCAATGCCGATTCGAGTGACTTCATCAGCGCAATCTTGAAAGAATACAAAGGAAAAGAGCACGAGGTGTGGCCCAAGGTGATGTCGGAGTGGCTGCTGAGGCATTTTGATGGTTTGGAGAGCTTTGAGGCATACATCGCCAAGGAGGAGGATGTGAAGCGAATCAAGGAGGACAACCCCCAGCTGGAGAAGAAGCGCTTCTTAACTCCCAGGCCTGCGTCAGTCTTTTGCTGACACAAACTGCTTTCTGGGAGGTGTGTAGACTATTCATGAGTACCCCACAGTACCCCAGCAACAGAATGTGGTGTGAGGAGCGATCGACCTAAGAATTTCATCATGAATGGCTGCTCCCTGGCCCCACTGTGCCTGGGCCCTCCTTGCAAATCATTCACAGTTGTTCATTCAGACCGGGGCGTAGGAATAGACATGGCCCATCCTAGGGATCCTTCAACATTTTTTGGGATGTGTAAGGGGGACTGCTTCTGATCAAGCAGTATTTTTTTCGTGACCCTAGTGATGGTCTAGGAAGTACAACGCGACCACGGAGAATGTGGTGTCCTTCCAGATGTGCCCCGATTTCACAGGAAGCCCCTTCTACCCCGAGAACAAACAGGCCACTGGGCAGCTGATTAAGTTTGCCTGTCACGAGGCCACTTGTGGATTCAGGCCAGGTGCTTTTCAGTTGTCGGTGCAGTGGCCTGCCGGGTTTGTCTTCATGGACAAAATTTGTTTCAGAGTGCGGCCGCATTTGTATGTACTAGTATCGTGTAGCGATGGTTGAAAAGTCCTACGGCATCGTATGTAACCCCGAGAGCTGCAAACACTGGCTTGCAATGGAACATCAGCAACTTGTGACTGGGTCAAGAGATGCGAAGACCATGAATTTTCGCAGCTATCAGTGGAGGGACGACGGTGCAAACATGGTTCGTTGCAGTATGGAAGGAACAACCTCTTCGTAAAGAGAGCGTGCTTTGCGTGCATTGCTCTATGCGCCAGGGCTTGGAGATGCAGTAGGAGAACTGCTAGCTTAGACTAAAGCGTGTGGTTTGTCTGGGTGTCAAAGTAGAATGCAAATGAAACTCTTCATAGTCCGGGGCAGGGATAGATGACTCGCCCGTATCCGCATGTCCTCAACCTAAAAGAAATCGCCCAGACCGCCAGAGGAGACCAGCCAGGATTCCTCATGCTCAGGGCAAGACAAAAGGTGGGTGAGGTAGAGTGTTGGGGCAGCAATGCAGGTCAAATACGATATGGCGTCCATCTTCCCGTGCAAGGACTTTGGACTGTCTGGATTTCGGTCCATGACTCGTACTATGGGAGGACCCAGACTTGTTTTCAATGTCCGTATCACACTGACCTGAACGTTTTGCCACGTGGCATGTGGAAAGATAGTTTTCTGTTGTGGGGCTCCAAGGTTCAGGAGCTGCTGCACACAAAACCGCGACATCCCATGAAATCAGCAAGCTATAAGTCTACAAGCTTTGATCCTAAGTCTCCTAAGTCGTGTTCACTCAGGGTTCCCGCTCGAAGGAGGATTCACAGAGACCTTCGCGTTTGGTGGCCCTGCTCCACGAGATCAGACAGGAGGCGGGGCAAAGCAAAGGCGTGGCATTTGAAACCCTCGGCGAATCCACAGCACGCCACCCCAAATAATAAAGGGGAAGCCCTTAAGAGCTCCAATTTATTCAGGAAGAAGGAAGCTTTTGGCAAGGCGAACTTCACTGGGCACAGAGCCAACCTGGTAGCACGCCTTTTTGAAGCCACAGGTTTTGGGAGACTAAACCCTACCCCCAAGGCCTCATCCATGAAGCTCAAGCCACAAGCAAGCCTTCAGCCATTTCTTCCAACATGTTTTCAAGCTGTAGAGCCCTGACGCGTTGCTGGTAGATCTGGTGAGAGCCTAGCTGAGAAGGAAGACTATCAAGTTGATAGAATTTACATGCATGCAGGGATCCGGGATCATTACCATGCTCCCAGGATGAAGGTCTCATTTCCTCAACATTCTCTGAGGTCATCTTGCTTTGAAAAAGTCACAGCTCAGGTGAGAAGTGTGTGATGGGAGAGCCCAGCACTCCCTTTTCTTTGCCGTATGCCGTGGGAATCAGCAGCTGGGCAGCTGGCGGAGCCTTGAACCAGGCGAGGAGGAAGACAGGATCGAGGGCTGAGGGCTTCCTACCAAACTGGAACTCTACTCGCATCACCCGAAATAACAGAGACGGTAAAACGAAGACCTGAAACATGATAAGGGATTGTTACACAAAGCGATCATCAAAACGGGGGGTTGGGGACCTTACGCTCTCAACATAAACCTGAGAACACAGAAACCTCAGCCGCTGAACTCTCAGCTCTGAACCTTTTTTTGTTTTGGAGTTGGGGCTTCGCCTGTGCCCTGCAGCAGGTCAGAGCCTTGGGGAACTTGATGCTGGGCTGCAGCCAGTAAGCGCAGGATGACAATTTTCAAGGAGGCACTTGGCGTCTAGGAAAGGCTCGTTTGATGCGGCGTCTATATGAGAAAAAGTTTTCAAGGCTTTGAATCTTGAAGAGATTCTGCAAGCTGAGGCGAGAGGAGAAACAAACCTCAATGATGGTACCACTGATTGGATTCCTAAGTCCAGGAGGGATGACAAGTCGCTACTGAGTAAAGACGCCACCATCTAGAATATGGTTGATGGGGACCCAGGAATCCTGGAAAGTATTGAAACAACATTCTGTCGAATACCATCTGAGAAGAGCCTCGTGCAGCCAAGGGTCAACATTCGCAAGGACCGCTTGGAGTCGGATGCTCTGGGGGATGATGTAGGGTTTTCCGTGAATGTTCTCAGAAATTGTTCGTCAAGCTAAGCTGCTTGCCATCCCGCAGCACTCTGTGGGCTGTACTTACAACCGGCAATGTGAACGTGTTGCTGTATTCTGAAGCACGTCTTCAGATCCTCCATGATCACTGCAGTCCACTTTTGGTTCTTCCACTTTCCGGTTCTACGATCCGTGCGGGTCTCTTTTGCAACCTCAATCTTTGGCTACTACTGTCATTCATACGACTGTAGGACTACTGGCCCGTCACCTCCGAGATTCTCCCACACCGGCAAGAAGCAATTGCCTACCAACTGGGCGATGGCGGAGCCTTCAACGCAACAAATGGTCCAGGAGTTAGGACCCTGAGCCCCAAACCATCATGTAGGGCACCTTCACCTTTTACTAGGATTCAGACTCTGTCACAGCGAGGCCAGAGGGGTGTTCCAATATGAGCACTAATGCAAAGTATTATGACCCCACATCCTACACATTGCTTAGCAGACTTTTCTATGGTTTTCTTTGGAGCTCAGCAGAGGTTTCAGGCAAGGGTACTCATCACCTTCTGGCAGGGGATTCAGAGTCAACGGATGGGGGCTCAGGGACTAAGGGCTAAGGGTCGAGGGATGAGGTGCTGAAACTTTACACCTAGAGATTTGACTCTGCAGGGTTTGCAGCCAGGCTTTCTCGAAAGCAGCCTGGTTTATCATCAAACACTTCCAACGTTGCAGCCCAGACTAGCTTGCCCTTATCGTTCCTGCGCACAGTAACCTATGTCCAGGTATGGGTGGGGTCTCGCATTTGGAGCCTGTAGTTTCACGTGAGTGCAGTTTCGCTCCCAGGGTCGCTAGACAACGCTGGTGTGCTGGCGCTGCTTCAGCGAGGAGCACGCAAGGTGGGTGCAGCTTTCTCCGTTTGGTGTAGCGTTTAATCCTTGGTGTGTAAGGTTTGGGCATCCTCTTGATGGCCATAGTGCTTATGTTTGACGGCACGACATTCGGGGCATTTAGTGGGAGAGATCCTGCAAACTGCCAGCTACCCACCTCCGTAGACTGGACGCCAAGCCAACCCTTGTAACACCGCAAGTTGGTGCTGTGGCGGGATTTTTCCTCTCCTGTCAGAGGTCTACACCATCCCCTTTAGCTGCAGGCTTGTGCTGGCTGCTGTACGCACTTGAAGAAAATGAGCTTACCTTGCCAGTGCCTGTCGCTGGAGTCTACTAATTTTGATGGCGCTCTGAAGGACGTTCCCAGATTCGGCAAGCTCACGTTTCCTGAACACCCAACTTCTTTCTGTTTATGTGCTTGGTTGGGTGACCCAAGAGACTGCCTGAACAGAATCCAAGGTATTTGCACTGGACCTTTCGAGGGAGGATCCTTGCGTTCATGTGCAATGTTGTGTCGCTATACTCATTGGAACAATCGATTTGCTTAGCCCTTGCAATTAGCAGATAAGAGCGGTGCGGCATACTATCCCGCAGCTGCATGTGTGACTAGCGTTGTTGATATTCCTGCGTTGCCAGGTGATCTGGATCTGTTCCTCGTGGACAGACTTGAAGTCGAGTTACGATTCTGGGCCGATTTTGACTTATGCTGCAAGACCTTTCTAATTAGCCGTGAACATATGTACGGGCAATAGGCATTCATCTTTAAACGTAAGCCAAGAGCAGAGTTTTAGCACCTTGTAGCAAGCGTAATACGGGGTGAGCTTCTCTTTGAATTCTGACTCGGAGCCATTTCCTCCCACAATCCGTGTATTCTGGCATCCCTGGCGGTATTCCCATTTTGTGAACAACCCATACCATTGTATTGCTACAGAATTGCATTGGTACATCGCTTATATTCCAGTTATTACTATTATTCTTAATATGGGTGGTTGTCAAAATTAGGGTCCCTTTTTGGGAACTCTAAATACTAGGTGCCATATTATAATAGGGATCCAAAAAGGGACCATAATTTTGACAACCACCCATATGATTACTATTGTTACTAATTCGTGGCTGCAGGATTGGGCTGGGGCCACTGCAGAGACCTTCAACCCGCAGGAGGCAGGCGTGGCAGACCAGGCCTCGCAGGGTTCAAGATGGTTTGGGGTTCTGGGTTTATAGTCCCCCTTAAGTAGATAGAATATGGGGTATGTGGGGATCTTATTATAATCTACCCAAAGGCATATTCTATCTACTTAAGGGGGACTATAGGGATTTGTGGCTTAGGATTTAGGGTTTAGGCATTGGGGTTCAGAATTTTGTATTTTTTTTAGGGGGTCGGGGCGTCAGGTCTGCGAATTCGGGTTGGGATTTGAGCTGTTGGGATTAGTTTTGGGTGATTTTGTGGGGGAACGTGTTGAGGAGGCCAATGAACTGGGTTCTACATGCGCTCAGTTCCCCTCATGCGGGAAATATGAGAGGATTCTTGTAGGGACTGTAGGCGTCATGCAGGATTACTTGTTTGTATGTCAGCATGTGTTTTTTTTGCCGAATGCTATCCTTATAATTGTCGTCAGTTTTGGACCGTCTCTGTTACGCATGAAAAGTCCAACAGTCACAGGGAGGGGGCTCCTTGGGGGTTTGCCATCCTCGTAAACATTCAGGTTCGTGGACTTCCAGGGGTTTGGGGTTGAGTGTCTTCAGGGCTTTGCATTCAGCAACACCAGACAGCAGCATTGCTGATATTAGTTGTTGCAGCTGATGAAGATGTTCCCCTCGCGGTGTGTCTGCTGTTTCTGACACTTTTGCCTGGCAAGGTCTTCTGCACCTTCGGCTATGATTCCAGTGCACTGGGATTCTTCTACTCCCACAACCAGGTCTTTGAGAGGGATCAGTGTTTCCCTCTTTGCCAGGACGGATTGCTGGACTCCAGACCTTTTGTGCAAAACTGCTGAGCCCTCGCCCAAAATTGTTGTTCTGGTTGTGATTCCAAACTCTTTCGTGGTATCTTTTTCAATGACAATTCTCCTTTTTTTTGCGGCCATTCTGCATATTCTTGTTATCCTGAACCCTTAAACTCCCAGGGCCCGTTCCTCAACCCCTAGTCCCAAGCCTTTTTTTCCAGGAGATAAAGGCCTTCAAGAACCAGGGGAAGCCGGCAGTGGTGCACAAAAAGCTGGCGGTGCTCCCCAACAGCTGGTGGGGCATCACTGGAGGCTCTTTGGGAGACACCGGCCGAGATTAGGGTTTTTTGGGGGGGTCTAGGCTTTTAGTAGGGTTTCCAGATGCTCTCAGTAGCACTGCGGATCTGTCACGCCCGCATCCCAGGTTGTAGAGGTAGTCATTGCTTCGGGGTCTTGAATTTTGGAGAGGAAATATCTGATTTGCGTCCGCTCCTCCACTCAAGAGAGTACTGACCCTGAATCTCTGGAAATTGTAAAGGGTCGCCAACACCAGAAACCTTCAGTTTCCCACAAAGACTTTGTGAACCCAAGAGAAAAGAGACCACCGAAACCTTTGCTTCGCTTGCCAGGGTTCTCAGCGCGGTGATGGGCCTAACCCTGGTAGACTACGCATATGCAGCTTTCACCCAAGCAAAGCCACGAGGATCTCTACACGGAGTAGGGTTTTAGACCTCCAAGGAAAATTGGACAGGGTTTGCTGATGACAGAGTCTCTGCTATTTGGATGTTAGGCCCAAAATTAGTGCAAAGAGGCTGTAGATTCCCATTGTCTCTCCTTGTTCAGGCTATGAAGTTGATCTCTTGCTCATCTACTTGGAGAAGAGCAGAGAGTTCGAGGCACTTCTCCCTCAGGAAACGCAGCGGGAGATTGCAAAAGGGGATCAAGGACTGGCATGCTTTACTGCTTTGAGACTTCTTGCTGAGGATTATCTCTATCACAGGTAATGCGTACACATGTCAGGAGTTCCTTGCTGTGACTTACTTCAGAATCGTGACCTTTCTTTACTTAGGATCACTAACAGGAGCCTTCGCCAACTATCCCATCTACAAGACCACGAGCCAGAATGAAGGCGACATCCTCGGCCTCACTGCCCAGCAGTCGCACCTGTTGGCTGCCCAAGCGGAGCCTCGTTGGCACAAGAGTTTCAAACACAGGGCCGTTGATTCGTGGATAAGTTCCCAGAACAGGCTTGGTAGCCAGCAGCTACTGTAGTATGGTTTGCGCAGCAGTCAAGTGTACAGTATTCGGCCTCATGACGTTTTCCCTTGTCAGGGCAACAGGAATTCCCCTGTTTGTTCTGAAAACTGAGGAGTACAGTGTCAAAGAAAACGAGGAGCTCTTCCGCAAACTGCTGAGCTAGACTCTAGCTCGCTGAAAACGCGTATCCGCTGCGACCGCGGCTTCCTCTCATTTTCCAAATTTGAGTTTTGATACTTGGATAGCTGACCACACATCTCACACAATTTTAGCTAGATGGAGTGGCAGGCAGCATGGTAATGAGCAGAGTCTTGCATTAGAGTACGCACTGGTTCCTGCTTTGGGGGCTCAATGGTGGATGCAGATTTAAGCCAAAGTTATGTTGAGATTTTGGTGGTGTCCTCGCTGCTGGGCGCTTGTAAGGATGCACTTCTTCAGGGAAGCTGCAACTGGCTAAACGGGTTACTTTTGGAGGGGCACTCATGCCATCAATATAGCCCTAATAACGCCTCAGCATGCTATAGTAGTTTTCATTTTCTTTTCCTTTATCTCTATATAACCCAACACAATGTCTAATGTTTTGGCTTAGGCTCCAAGACTTGTGAAAGCTATCCGCATCGCACAGTATGGGCCTTTTACTTCGGCAGCAGAAGACTGCTGAAAGTGGCCTGCGTTTTGAAAAAGTTGCAAGCAGTGCGCCAGCTTTGTTGCTCAATATCTTGGCTCCCTTGTTGCTCATACGGGGCTCTGACAGGGTTTTTCACTTGCAGAGGGGATGCTCCTAATTTTGAGCGCCAGGCTGTTTTTCCTGGAATGCTTGCAGGTGATAATGCACGTGTTTACAAGCCCAACTTTCCCACATCCTCAACCATCTCTCACGGGAAATGCAAGCCGCCAGCTGTCAAAGATTCGTATATCAGGAGAAGCCAAGAATGACAATAATATCCTCCGCTGGAAAACGGAAAATCCTAAACCTTGCGCTGAGGATGCGCGGCTGAGCCAGATCATGGACAACCTGAAGATCCTTCAGAAGGTGGCAGGTGCTTCTCCGGAGTTGCGGGTGTGACAGCATGCTTTTGGTGCATTCAATTGGCTTGGACCATGCATAGGGGCGACAGCATGCCCTGGCTTTGAAGGAACAGCACGAAGCATTTTGGGCGTGGCGATTGCAGCTTCAGGGTTAGCAGCGGTTTGAAATTGAGGTGCTGAGGTCATGTTGAGCTGCGCTGTATGTCTAATCAATAGCATAGGCATCCCCATACGAGTGTCCACGCAGAGCCCTCCCAGCAAAGACGTATCCCATCCTGACATCCCCTGAAAAAGCGTCAAACATTCTGAGAATTCGACGCCTGCGAGAGGCAAGTCTGCGAAAAGCGCGGCAGCCAGCTCTGAAGCGTGACCAATATTAACATCTCCGATGCAGCAAGCTAGGCTAAGCCCCCCACTAGGTTAGGAGTCGATAAGTAGGGACCTTATCACACTTCTTCTGGACAGGGCTGATACCTCCATCATGATTCTGGTTCTTGAAAGTATGGGTAGGATGTGGTAGGATTGGGTGGAGGTTTCAGGATTTTCTTAATCCTTTTAGAAACACTATGTGGAGGGTATAGGAAGTACATGCCTTTTCTTTTGTTCTGCATGGGTATATCACAGGGACTACAAACGCAAGGTTCATCAGTTTATCATACTGTACTCACAGATGAGGTCTGAACGGTTGGCGAAAGCCGTGAGCATGTTGAGCTTGTAGGTTTCCATATTGTTACTAGGGTGCGTAGGTAGTTGGGTTGTACCGGCACAGCTGCCATGCTTTCTCTGGCCAAGAGGGCAGAGGAGCAGCCTGTCCTTGTCTTGATGGAACGACCCAGCATCCCCTGCTTCGGAGCTCAAAAGACTCGGCATGTGGTGTTGAGAAGCTTGCATCATCCTCATCCCATGCCTGTGGTATGAAATCCCTTCATACGACAATGTGCAGTGGCCTAAAGGTGGTTTGACTGGGTCAATGTATTACTTTTGTGGGGCATGCCAGTGTAACTGAACACTTTTGTAAGGATTGGAGCCCTTAGAATCAACAAAACTTGAAGTCTGACGCTCTGAATAACGGCCGCTGGCCAAGCACGGCTGCAAGAGCGGTAGCAACAAATATCAAGAATCAGCGCACCAGCAATCATCGTGTTAGGACAGTCCCTGGTGCCCTTCAGCCCTATCAGGCTCACATGCCAAGCCCTGTGCAAGCACACGAATCCCGCACAGATCCCAGAGCCCTCAACTGGGGAAGCTTTCAGATCTCTAGAATTGAGAAAGTTCTGCGCGCAAGTTTGGAGTTCCAGCTGTCCAGCCCGGACGCATCCGACTCTGGTGGGGAAAAGCGCGTGTATCTGTAGCAAACGTCTCTCAGCTTTCAAACGGCCATTTGGAACCCCAGTTCCTTGGGCCTGAAGAAGTTTTGGAGGCTGCAGCGCCGCAGCCTGTTGCTGCAGATGCTGATGAGGCAGAGGTGCGGAGCTTCAGGTACGAATTACAAAGGCATTACACGCCCGTCAGGGTGGGGTGGATCACGGGAGGAGGCATTACGAAACCACAGGGAGCCTTGCGGAGTAATAGTGGGCTTACTGCCCAACCACCCCTCTAAAGGACGTCGTGGACGTAGGTTGAGGGAGTCGGGCCAAGATTCGATCTTGCAGTTGGCTTTTTCATATTAGCGCCCTTCATAGTACGTAATCCCAGCTCCCTACACGTCTGTGAATACACGCTGGAAGTGAATCTGCATAGCGTTGCCACATCCTTCAGGACGATGACGGCGAAGCTGCTGAAGGTGCCGCAGGAGCCAAGAAGAAAAAGAAGAAGAAGAAGGCCCTGTTCCGGACATTCACAGGAATGTTGCCAATAGTACCGGTGCTGAGGCTACACGTCATAAGTTGCTGATATTGAAAATACAATATTCCGAGCAGATAAGAGCCACGAGAATTACAATATTGAGGTTGCATCACGGGAGTATTATGATTCATTGACACCAATGGCACTGTAATGTTTGGGGCTGGGCGGGTGTCTATGGCATCTCAGAGTCTAAGCAGCCTTGATTGTAAATGGGGGTGACCTTGGAGTTGTGAAGTGAGCTGCAATCCAGGGGCTCCGTCTGACTAGGCTGTGCCATCTCGGGGAGAGGGTTGACCTAGAAAGCATGTAGGAACGCAGAAGGGAGACTTGTCCACTGCTTGATGATTTCCGCAGCCGTGGCAGCACTTCCTCGGCGGGAAGAAGGCTACAACAGCTTACAACTTACGATGTGCAGCGAATCCATTTGTGAGTTCTGATGTTTGTCGTAAGCAGCTTCAAGCTGCTTGTGAAGCACGGCTTCTCTGCTTGAGGGTTGCTCTGGAGCTCGATGTGCTAATCATTCATATCTACATCTGCGCGACTGCGAAAGCTTGATCATCCTTCCGTCGATCCTGCGCAACTTGCCGCCTAAAGCTCCGAAAAGCAATGGCGCCGTTTGCCTACCTGAGCAAGGCGGATGCAGACGAGGCGTCACTGTACTTTGGGGGAAGTCTCGGCTATTGTTGGGTATCTCAGCTAGCCTCTTGCTGCCCCTGGCATCAGTGTAGAGAGGAGCCGCAAGAACCGTGAAGCTTTTTTTGATGTCGAGCCCAGGGCGTGGAGGTGGCAGAGGACGGCCTCAGTGCCGCCTGCAGCGCCGATGACGCCTGGTTGGGGCTTCGAGGTCGTCCCGGTGTGCTGAAAGGCCGGTCGCTAAGCCGTATAGCTAACCACACTTCTGGGCTTCTGCGGTGTGTGCTTTTATCCCTACTCGCATCATTATGAGTAATTACGATTCATTCTCAAAGCAAGAGGCTTTCGCAATATTAGAGGGGCAGTTTTTGAATGAGTTGTTCCCTTTTTTTCTTCCTCACTCTGCGAGGTGCCTATCAGTTTGAAGTGGAGTTGAAGAACGACTGCCTGCTTCGCCTGGGATGGGCCAGGGCCACAGATGTATACAGAATCCTTGGCACAGAAACAAACACCCAAACATTGATATATATATATACATATATATATATAGAGGTATATTTATATATATATATATAGATATGAACATATCTTCATACAGATACACGGAGACGTATATATACAGATAGATAGACAGAAAGATAGATGCATACATGCATGCATACATGCCTCTATATGTTCTCAAACATGTTGTAGGCGTATGCGCGGGAAGTAAGTATCCTTTCGACATTCATGTGCAATTTTGATATACACATGTGCATTCAAAAGATATGCTCATAAATAGTCATAAGACCTAGACAACGAGAAGAGAGCTCAAGGTGTGTCGCCCCACAGTCGTACAGTTCTCAATGTATGGCTATCCTGAACTTTCATGTCTTTTCTTGCTATCCAATTTGAACAGTCTGGATGTAGCTGGTGTCTTGACAACCGAACTTAACGACCTTCATGGGTTTTCCGTGTGCAAACTGAGCTCGGTCTCTGATCGCTGGAGTTTGGATCGTGGTCTAAACCCACTCTTAGCGCCTTAAACTCCAAACTCCTTGAAGCCCAACTCTCAGTCCGGCATCCTATTTGCTCAGCATTGCATGCTAAGCGCTACCAACCTGAGGTCCTTACCACTACATCCGTCTAAGGTTCGGAACCCTAAGATGGGCCTTTAACCCTGTGTATAATGTACAAAATTACATGCCCATTTTACATACACGTATCCTTCTATATACGCACAGACACACTACCCCTTCAGAGTGCTTAGGCCCCCACAGCAGGGCAAGCGCCCATACTAGCGCCAAGTGGCCGCGCAAACCCTAAGGCTTCCGTGAAACCTCCCAATCCTCACTCTTAATTTGCTATTCGACTGTTGTAGTGTTGTTATTGCTAAGTTAGTGCTAGTGCTATGGCTATTACGATTACATCCGGTTAAGGCTGCGCTGGAAGGGCGGCGAGCTTTGGGGACAGACGAGCGGTCCTTCGGTTTCGGGGGTACAGGCGGGGGCATTTGTCAGGGCAAAAGGCAAATAGAGTTTTCTGATAGGAACTTGTGGCATTGACATTCTAGGCAAGACATGCGCATTCTTAGTCCCCTAGCTTTGGGGGAAGATGACTCTGTTCATGTATTAGCACTGTTTGTCCAACTTTTGGGGGCCACAGGCATGAAGTCCAATGCCGGCCGCTTTGAGACTCTCGGCGAGATCCTGTGTAAATTGAAGTGAGAGATCAGGACCTGCTCTGGCAACAGAGCTACTGTCAATTTTGGCTTATTATTAAAGGATCCTTGACAGTAGACTCAGGGGTCTCTCTTTTAGTTTGTGTAGACCTTAGCAGCCTTAGTCTAGTCCTTAAGAAGGAAACCATGTCCATTAAATCATGTAGGAACTATTGATTGTAGCTCACATGAAAGCTTCGCAAAATCGGTCTTGAATAATTTTGCAGGCGGACCCCTAGAATCCCCTTGCGATACTCCCCATATCCGTGATCTTTTAGCATGGCTGACAGTCCCTTCCCGGAGACATCCAACATGCGTCTATTCCGACAATACGCCACGTATGAATACCATGGCATGCTAAGATGACAGATCAGGAAGGGTGATAGGAACGGTGGTTGCAAGACAGTCCATGACCATAAAATCTTCCCTGATCGACGAGCATCAGCTCATGCATGATGGAAGCCAAAACTACGCACAGTCATGATCGCACATGGATGCACATGGTGCACCTGGCTTCCGCACCGCCCAGGAAGTATGGTGAGATGTTCGAAGGCATGCCAGGAGCTGTGATCACATGCCTGCTGGACCGACGTGAGCCTCGGCGTCACACGATTAGCTTCTCGTCTTCGACACCTGACATTACAGGGTACTGGTGTGGACGCGTGTAGATGAGTCTAAACTCCAAAGCCTGAGCCCTAAGGCCCAACCCAAACAAGCCCACTTCAACCCAACGGCCGAACCTTCAAACCTGTTCAAGGATGCCAGCACAAAGAGCTGAGGCTACTGCCTAAATGGCAGAAATCTGGGCGTGGCTTTCCGACTGCCACCTTGGTTGGCGGAGGTCCCGCTGTAGCGCGGCAACGTTTTGGGCTGAGTGAGTTTGGGCTGCAGGCGCTTCTGGTTCAAGGGTCTGGCGCCTTGCAAAACTTAGCGCAGATTCGCCAGTGCTGTCAAGCATGCGGTTTAGGGTTTAGGTTTTAGGGTCCCCGGGCGCAGCCAAGGTATCCAGCCGTGTGTGGCCGGGAGGATTGGCAGGCACCTTGAGCTGGGGGTTCAGGGTTCAGAGCTTAGTGTAAGCTGAGGTTGCAGTGTTCAGGTCAAGTTTCAGGTTCTAGGTTGGCTCACAAGGGATTTGGGGTAAGCCGACCGCGGGTAAGGACTTGCGCTGTAGTTCCTTCCCTTAAGCCTTGAATCTTGACCCTGAACCCTCATACGGACTGCACCCTTTCCGCTCCAAACTCTGCCTAGATTCCGTTACCAAAGGCAAGTCGTACAGCCCCTAGTGGTCGCCGTTCGTCCCCAATGGTTACGACCAGTCTAGGACTCCACCATCCATATTAGTTAATCGAAATCGTTAATTCAGATATTTTAGTTGTGAAAACACGATTCCCGT
>CAJNIZ010047848.1:12059-84162 GCA_905231905.1 Symbiodinium pilosum | reverse complement strand
TTGTCTTGCTGTTTTCAACTATTTTCCCTAGAATGGATGAGAGAGGAGGAGGCCTCTAGAATCATCCACGGATCCTAGTGAGTAGTGAGTAGCACACTTGCTTGGAGAAGTTTTCAAGAGGCTGAGTGCCGGTTTCGGGACCTGCGTTTCCCGCACGGGGGCTACCGGGATCTGGACGAAGCCTGCAGCCAGCCCCTGGGCTTTCCTTCTTTGGGATCAGTTTTTTGCACACACCTTTCAGTGGCTTAGTAGTTTTCATGGAATGAGGGAACGCATTCTGCGGATGATTGTTCTCAAGAGCCCTAGGATGAGTGCCAGGATTCATTCCCCTGTCTGGTCTTAGGCACCCGGCCTGTCGGGTTAAATACCTTTCTGATCTGGTGTTCCCATGGCTATATCTGTGAACCTATTTTTCAAGCAGAGATCCTCAGAATTGAAGATTTCTGTGCTAGTCTTGGGCGCTAGAGATGAAACTGGGAGGTAGAACAAGATCAGTGGAATAAAGCCCCGGACCCAATCCCCTATGGTCCCTGATGTGGCTGTCCAGTATGAAGAGCCCTCATAGTGCTTGACATTGCAGTTGCCTGAGGAATTGCAGGAAAATCGTGCTAGTCAAAGCTCTCTAAGGCATTCCGGTGCCGGTGATCTGCCTTTGAAAGTAAACCCTCACCGTGCAACTTGTATACGTGCCCTGAAATTGTTCCCACAAGATGTTGTCTTGTGTGCTTCTGGGGAAATGGGCGGCAAACGAGGCACGTCGTGACAGACGACAACTCTGTTGACGCAGCAAGCGCTGCTGCTGCCGTGTTGCTCGGTTTTTGTCCGAAAGATACCTTTTGGCTTATGACTCGCTTCTCCCGCTGCATTTTTTGATGGTTGTCTGTGTGTGGGTTCGAAAAAGTCCAGCTAAGGTTTGCTGCAGCGCCCTTCGTGGAGGAGCGGGAGCTAAGGCAGCTGGACGTGCCAGATGAGCACCCAGGTCCCGTTTATAACCCAGTCTGCATGCTTTGAGTTTCAGGCATTTCTTTTGAGATTGATGATTTCATATTTGTAGATTTGCTCGTTTGTCACGCCTCGCGGCCTCTGCCTTACGAATCTCTGCTTTCAAGACGTACCCCCCCCCCCCCGGCAAGACAACCACAAACCGGAGGATCCCCAGAACCAACTCGCAAAAAATACCCGCAACCTCTGGACACAGCCTGGCATAGCTTCATTTATTCCTTGTGACCCCACCCCATGCTACTAAAACGTTTGCTATGCAATTCTTGTAGTATGAGCTAGCAGCACGGGGATTGCAAGCAAGTTGACAACGGGAGCGGGACAGCGTCACAAGTTTTTGAGGAAGTACATGGTCAAGTAACAGGTGTAGTCCCAGTTGGTCAGTCCCTGAAAAACTGCTGGACCCTGAGCTGTTTGGGTAGAACTCAGGAACCTCATCGAGCTGAGTAGCGAGGGGCAGATGCCCATTGATGGCCAGGAGCTGAGGTCCTGGTTGGTGCAGGACACCCAGGGAGACGTGTGCCAGGCGCTTCCAGGTGATGGTAGCTTCAGGTTGAAAACATGTAGGAGCAACATATTTAGAGGTCTGGGCTGATGACTAGTTGCGTTCAGGTCAGGCTAAGGAAGCCGCATAGTTGGAGAGGGTGGCTACATGTCAATGCTCAATGCTCCGCTTGCCAGGAGTATGGCATCAGCACTGCAGACTTTCACGCGGAGTACTCGGAGAACAAGTGCATGGCTGTGCTCGCTTTTCCAAGCCACCGGGTCTCCCGAAGCATGGTGAATCTGTGCTACAACATGGGAAGCACGTTAGAGCATAGAATTCAAAGCTCCGGGAGCCTCCTGCCAGGCTCTTTCATACAACATCATAAAACGCTTTCTAACAGTTTCTGCTCAGAAGCATGACAGCTTTGCGGCTTTGTGTGAGGAATGCACCGCCGCCCAGAATGCTGGTCAGGCTGAAGCCGCTTAGTCCGCAGTCTCTTTCAGCCAAGCCCCCTATGAGACACAGACGTTAGATTGTTGCTTAGAGTGAAGCCTTACAACAGTATGATGTACCCACCTGTGCCGGTTGTGTGCACGGCGCCGAGCCTGAAAGGCTCAAAAATGGATTGCCCAAACGATCCTTAGGTCTTCTTGAGGTATCCATTACCTATATCGCCAACATGTGGCTGTTTCTGCTCCCGGGGACAACCTTATCAACCATGCCATCATTCTTCTTATGGGGACTCCTGGACCTGGAAAGGGCACCGTTGCTCAAACCAAGGCCAGACTTCAGCGATGAGGCAAAGGCGATAGTGGCAGTGCATCGCCCGTACAAGGGCGCGACTACTGATGCTGTGGCGCGTCGCCTTATCGCAGGCGGGATTTCGTATAATTTGTTGGACTTCCTTCCAGTGCCAAGGGAGCCCTCGATTATTAATCGCAAATCTTGCTGTAGGCGGAGTCAGCGCGGCAAATGGCCCTTGCATGTCAGACAGGTGCACTGGACGGCGATACCGTCATCACAAAGGATCAGCTGCGACAGATCCTTGACCTCAGGGTTCTCGAGGTTCTTCATCTTGTGGATTTTTTGGGTCGTTTTCTGGATTAGTTTGTCGTCCAGTTTCCTCACGTCCTGCCTGTCACATATCAACTGCAGCAAACTTAAGCCCCACTTCCTTGTGCCATCGTGAAAGGATCCGAGCCAAGAAGTCCTCTGCCTACGACTCCAAGCGGAAGCCACCACCTGCCCCTCCCATGCCAACTCTGGAGCCTGGGGCTGCTCCAACTTTTTTGGGGGTTTATTGTACTACCCCAATAATGGAGAATCAAATGGAAAAGAAGATGGAACATGAAATGGAAACTGGGATTATATAGGCTTATGTGGGGATGTTAGGGGTGGTTTAATGGAAAAGCAAATGGAAACTACGCTTCAGGGTTTAGGGTTTAGGGAGGTTAGCTGGGAACGAGGGAATGTAGGGGGTATGAGAAAGGGTTATATAAGGGATAAAGGAAAAGAAAACGGAAAGCACTATTTCGGTTTGAATGTTCAGGGTTAGTGGGGAAGGAGGGAACATACTACATGGGGTTATATAGGGATTACATTCCTTTATTCTCTACTTACAGCCAGTAAACCAAGGTTCAGAGCGGGGCTAAGAAAAGACAACAGACAATCAAATAGAAGCTGCTTGATTGTAGGTATGATTTTGTATTTTCCAAAATAGGGGGACCCCAATACAGACTCAAATATACTATAGTCCTTATTATAGGGACACCCAAAAAGGTGCCCCTAATTTAGGGATACCCCCATATAGGGGTAGGGATTAGTCTACCCGAATAATGAGGAATCAAATGGAGAAAAGTAACATGCTATGGAAACTGGGTTTGTTTGGGGGTCCTTTAGGGATCGTTGAATGACGGTTGCCCTGATAGCAATTGTCTCCATCCCCACTGCAACTATCACTGCCACCATCGCCACCATCGACCCCGACAAATGCCTGGTTCTATTTAATTCCCACTTTCTTTTCCTTCCGATTTTGTGTCATCCCCAAACACCTGAACCCTGAACAGTAGTTTCCATCAGCATCATCCTGGTTCAGCATGTCAGTAAAGGTCTGGAATTTGGGTTTGGGCTTGGCGCGCATGTCTGGTGAAGAAAGGAATGAAAAGGCAAGTAGTACACGCGTACAAGCTCATGAGGTCATTTCGAAAATGCGATGTGGTCAGGTGTGCAGTCTGGTTGAACAGGCTTTGTGCATCGAAAAGTAAATTTACATCTAGGATTATGTAAGTACTGCTCTCACTCCTGTCAAGCAAATCAAGCCTCGGTGACGTAGTTACTATGCACCTGAGCGACGCAACATGCTGCTTTTCAGCCAGTAGCCTTCTGACAATCTAGTATCAAGACCCTGCAAAACCAAAGGGGAAAAACGCAAAAGAAGACCCCGGACATGTGCAAAATGTTTGCAAAATGGAGCGGTGTCCCAAATTAAAAGCCTAATCTCCAGATCAGCTGTCAACTTTTGGATTTTGCCGATAGCTCACCTGGCGCAAAGATGACGGGGTCTTAAGCTGCAGATTGAAGAATTCCAGACCCTAAGCCTACGACCTAAACATCGTGCAGGCACCAAAGTCCGAGGGTTTAAAACAAACCGAGGCGTCATCTTCTGACTCGGAGTCTCCCAGCTCTTTCAGGGCCAAGTCGGAGCAGGCGTGTTGCCTTTCGCCTTAGGTTCCATCGAAAAAGTTGGGGGAGGGTATGTTGGGGGCAGGAGGGCTTTGGGCTTCAGGGGTTTATTCCTAAGAGTAGGCGCTGCACTACCGAGTCCGGTGGAAGAGAGCAGCACTTCGTTAAACCTGTGCGAAGCCACCCTTCGAACTCAAACAGATGAGACCGCGGCTCAACAAAGGGGCCGATCAAGTTTCAAATTTCGGTTGAAGTTCTAAATTTCGTTGCCTTGTGGAGATTTGTCAGCAACCCCCGCAGGATGAAGGCAAACTGTTGAGCTTGAGAAAAAGCCTTCGTGCTTCGGGAACCCTTCGGGGCGTTTGAGTCCTACGTAGTCTTTCTCAGGCTTAGAGTGCGATCCGGGACTAAAGGCCTCACAAACTCACAGACAAGATTTCGAGTTGCAATACACAAGCCACAGTGATCAGGAAAATCAGGCGCCTGAGAAAGAGGCGCCTCCTGCGAAGCGGCCCTCACTGGCAGAAAGGCGCCAAGCGCCATGCTTTGGGTTTGCTGAAGAACAGGCTTCGGGCTCTGGAAGTGCATGGATTTTTCATTCTAGGGCCAGATAGCGTGGTCGAGTTCAGGGTCTTGAGGAAGGGCTGATGGTGGCGGTCCTGGATGCTATCTGGCCGGAAGATGAGGGATCGGGATTTTGAGCTGGTTTCAGACCAGAATTTAAAACTAAAGGTACAGGTTTTATACGGCCCTGATGTCGTGTTCTAGTCCAAGGTCTGGATGCCACAACTCGCAATCCGTCTTGCTTTGAGTACATCAAGAGTCTCAGTCATAGACAATTGGCAACAGATCATCACGGGAAAGTTAGTTGCTGCCTGTCGTGGTATGTCTGGTGCTAGTCCAAGCAGAAAGGCGTGCTAGTCACGACACTTTGCCAAGCCAGCATCTGGGTGTAAGGCTAGGGGAAGCAAAGCTTGGAGCTTGAAGCGCTAGACTTTAAGACCACGCCTGCTCAGCATTTTGCAACCGCAAAGGTGTTTCTAAAGATTCTAGGGCGCCTTGTGGTGGTCGGGCTTCGGCAGTAGGACTGCAGGTCTTCAGTACACATAAGCCTCACAAAAAAAGGTTAATAGGATACTTCTCCCGGCCTTCCGTGTGAGGCCGCCAGACACACGGCCAAAGGACAGGGCTGGATCACCAAATCTCAGTTCCTGAATGCCCTGTGTTTGGGGCACCCAAGTGCGTACAGTCTAAGGGCTTCACAGGGTCTTGGAGATGTCAGGTTTCCATTGGCTCTGAGAAGTTTAAGGGCTTTAGGAGTTTTGTTTGCTTCCTGTGTGTCGCATTGCGGCAGCAACCACCATTTTCAGCATGAAGACCGGGAAGTTAGCTGCGGGTACGCTGGCTGAGGTGCTTCGAGATAGCACATCGAAGTAATTTCATTGTCCCAGATCAGGAAGCTTGTTCGGGTGGGGTTGTAGTATGCGGTTTGGGATTCCCACTGCATTTTGAAAGTCAAATCCGAACCCAAACCTGAACTCTTGGAGGACAGCAAAGCCAATCCGGGTGGAAGCCGCCTGCTGCAGGGCGCCCTGCGCGGCGTCGTCGGCGGGTTCCTTGACTGCAGGAGAGCACTTATGTTGCAGCTTCTTTAAACGTGCCCCTGGCTCCCAAATGAGTGCACCCATTGTTTGTCAGCCCCTGAAGAGCGGGAGCTCTTCTTTGAATGTTTTGCGAAGAGCTGACGCAAACACGACAATTTTAGCGGTTGGTTTGTCAGGTCAGCAATAAATCGTGGGCATAATTTGAAGCAAGTATCACTGGCGCATACCGCGTCAAAGAAGCTGAAGGCCACTATGCTACGGCAGCAAGAGCTACAGTATCAACTCGAAATCCCTTGCAGGGCCAGATCCAGAAACTCGGGTGCGAAGACGCCTGCGAAAGGCAGGGGAGATGATCTGTAGGTGGATAAGAGGTCCCGTCGTAGGGCATTCTGTGCAAAGATGTTTTAGTAGCCTTGACAGTCTACATCAGTGCCCTTGTCGCAAGTTCGAAACCTCTGAGCTGTCTCTGCACCAACTGGTATTGCAGAGAACGGCGTGCCCTGTTCAGAGGTGATGCCAGCGACTTGACAGCTGCCCCAAAGAAGGGACCGCGAAATGCGCTGTGGACCTAGCAAAAAAGATGGCGAATTTGCAGCACGGAGTCATCAATCTGCACGCAGTTCCTAACATCGAAATCCATGCAGTGAGCGAGCAAAGACGTGCTGGCACTCTCCTAGGAAGAGGCAAGGTCCACGACAGAAGTTCTCACAAATTTGGCTGTTGCCTACCGTGATGCATCACACATGTTCGGGTTGAATCCTGTAGTGATCGATTCCTATGCTTTTGTTGGCACAGCAGTTCTGCGCCATTAGGTCTGCCATTAGACCCTTAGAGATTTTCAGGCAGGTGCCCTTAAAGCAGGCCTATATCGACGCAATACTCTTATACGAGCATTTGTGTGGTCACCTACCTGGTAAACCTGGTAGCTACCTTCCTGGAATGGTTGTCTACGTCCGGCCGAACCGCCAGCAAAGTCAGTTTTCATGCATGCTTCTATTCTAGCCTGTCTGCTAGCGTGAGGATGTGTGCGGGAGAAGCATGAGCATAGACTAGAAACAACATGTCAAAGAGCACGGAGGGCTTCACAGGGTGTTGCCAAGTAGCGGACCTCTTGACTTGACCCCGTTCAGCCCGATCCCTAGCCACAGGACCTTTGCAACACCCAGAAGCCATGGTAATCACTTCACCTCAACCCTTACTTAATCAATCTCTGCCTTTTCTCCCTTAGGCTTGAAGCCGGAACAAAGAATGTCTGTCCTAGATCACTTCTCTTGCATGCGGGCTGTTTCCAAAGAGGTCAGGGCCTCTGCATGTCCACAAGAATCCATTTGTCAGGCTGGCGGAGGCTCTGGGGCAAAGTCTTTCAACATCCCCGAGCAGGACTGTGCATCCGCAAGATTGCTCAAGGTTCTTCTTGGAGCTTGGGGATAGTGACGTGCTTCCTTGTTGTAAAACAGCGTTTTGAATTCAAGGGTTCATTAATGAGTCTGCTATTTGTGCGAACCCATGTAGCCTCTTTATGGTTTCATGATTCTTCTTTCTAGCGCCATGATGGGTAGGCGAACGTGTAATCCTGCTTATCAAGTAAGTTGAGATGCTTCATGATAGTAAGGGTATCTTTATAACTACTCGTATAATTTGGAGTACAAAATGCTAGGTATGTGAAAGTACCAGATTGCTTTGCCCAATAGATGATCACCGCCCCATTGCAAAATAGGATCATGGTGCTAGATGCGGCTTCTGAAGCCAAGCCCCAAATCCAGAACTCGAGATCTGGAACGTTCCGACACTTTGAGAACCCAATTTAGACCCCAAAAGACGACGATCCTATTTATCATGGGGACTCCCAATAAAGGGCCCGTAATTTTCAGAAGGCCCCCATTGTTTACCAGAACCACTCGCCCTGAAGGAGTTGAGTTGCCTCTGGCTAGAACCTTTAAGCTGAGACTAGGCTCCGCCCCTGACAGCCCACCCAAACCCCCTAAACAACCATTATTCTCAACATAGTACCATGGGATGGGGGGGGGAACCTTTAGGGGTTATTATGATGGGGGTCGGGATTATGGGCCAAGGAGCCCCCAAGCCATGCCCTGCTCTATTTTTGTCTTGAATTCTGATGGGGATTGCACGGGCATTTTGGTGGACACTGAGATACAGCCCCATGGATCCCATCAAATCTTTTAATTACAGTTGACAGGCTTTTTCGGGAATCTTAGCCAGCCCAGAATCCTGCAGGACAACAGTGCGCTCCGCAAGGTCCGCAAGTCCATGTTGGACTGTGCCTTTGTGCAGAGAATTGGGCGACACTGGGTGGACATTTTTGAAAGTCTTGTATACCACCAAAATATTCAGATTCGCATTATATGTGCTGCAGAAAGAAACGGATAGCTTTGGGAAAGCCCCACAGGGACCTTGATGTACTTTCGCCGCTGCTGTATCCCCTTAACTGTGCTCTTCCTGACTTGCCGTGGATGACTCACATCGGTACATGAACAACACCCTTGTTGAACAGGTCCGAAACTGGATAGCAGTCCCAGCATGCCGGCAAAGTCCCGCCTTCGACATTCCAGCAGCCTGGCGGGCATATGAATCTTTCCCCAAGATGTTGGAACTTCCACATTTTGTGATGGTTTTTCTATGGCAACGGATATCTTACGTAAGTGGAACAAAGGAAGAACCGTGGTCTGACAAACGCACTCATAATACGGTGTGCCTCAGCATCAATTCCAGATTTGTGAGCATTGGCCAATAAGATCCTAGAAGCTCAGGGTTACAGGCATCATTGTATCCACCCCCGTGGCCGAGTGAGCTACACTCCTGGGCCTCTCATATTGCCCCCAGATCAAAAAGTCTCCACCAGTCCAGTGTGTTCGGTGTTTGAGGTCAGCGAGCAGTATCCCGACAACCAGTTCCCTCTAGGGGAATGCGTGGAGTGCGCCCAGCAATTGGGCCAGGAAAGCGTGTGAAGATGTCTGGAGCGGGGTCTCCTCTTCCACCCCAAGTTCACACATGTTGGGGGCCGGGGATACGCATACCCTGAAGATCGCAGGTGGGCTCAGAGTTTGCTTTGTAAGACATGTGAACTGGCGTCTGGGTATGTGACAGAATCATGGGGCCATCTTGTGGGTTCTCAAATCAGGATCTCATCTTGCAAGGTCTTCAAAGGACAACGCCGATCCATTGCATTTAGGTTGAAACGGCAGGTACGTCGGCGCCCACGCCTTCCGAACGACGTCTGCAGAGAAGCGTGAGGCTCCTTGGTCAATTCATGTCTGTGCCCCTTATTGGTTTGGGCTTTGTAAGGTCTAGCGGCTTAGCCCCTAAATTTGACAGCCTCCCTGCGCCAGCTTGAGCGGCTTGCGTCCTACGATTACGAGAAGATCCGCAAAGCCGGAGAGGTCCACCGTCAGGTGAGGAAGTGCGCTCCCGAAATCTCCCAACCAGGGCCTGCTGCGTGTGATGTTGACAATTGACGGATTGACAGGAATAGTGTTGCAGGCATAGACTGAAGAGAGGTCAGGAAGCGTGACAGAAACTCGTATCAGCAAAAACTTGTTTTGTATCGTCATGATAGTGGTCACTATCAATTTTCTTCATTTTCTTCTCGCCAGGTCCACCATATCACTTAGATCGTGGTGGATTATGCTTCCTTGTTTTCTTAACTGGGGTTCAGCATTCCCATTAAACACCAGTTTGATCTCAGTTGCAGTGCTCAGGCAAGCCTTTGCTCCGAGCTGTTTTTATATTCTCTTCCACCAGTAATGCCATTCTTAAAGTTAAGTATCTGTGGGGGAATCAAATCAGAATATATGTGGGACCACGAAAGGACCTTTGCAGCTTTGGACCCCCACACCTCAACTTACCGGGATGTTGCCAGCATTTTGTGTCAGTCTTCTCTAGACCATTTGGATCTGATCCATTGCTCCTGGCCACTTGAGATCATGGAAGTTGCGTGAGAGGTACGTGCAGTCGTTCATTAAGCCCGGCCTTAAGATGACAGAGATCTGCCAACGACTGGAGCGAAAAACGCATGAGCTGGTCGTGGTGCGAGCCCGAGTGTTAGCATCCAGCTTACACATTTGTATATGCAAAGATGTCAAAAACATGCTTTGCTGCTCGTACTTGCAAAGCCGTACTGTCTTCAGACTCACACAAAACAAGGTTGAGCCGGGAACCCAAAAACAAACCACAAAGTTCATCAAAGTGCCTGTTATCTTCTGCTGCCACATGGTACATTGCGAAAACGCACAGTTTTCCAGCATGCACTGCCCTTTATCCCAACCGCCCCCCGCACGTGCCGCCGATATTGCTCTCATCCCTGATCTCGCTCTCCGCTGCTGCCCTTTCTGCTCCCACGCCCCCTCCCTGCCACGGTGCCTTCCTGCTTTCCTGTTCAGAAGGTCTGGAGACTCTCTGACACAATTCACGACCCTAGTGAGGTTCTTGAGAAAGGTAGTGCTGTAGCTCCTGGTAGCAGAAGCAAAACCCTGAGGCCAACGGGCTGGAGGCAGGTTGGGGCTTTCCCACGGGACCTGAGCTCAGCAAGCCGCTGGATCTGTAGAACCGTGTTTCTCTTGGAGTCCTGCAATCTTGGTTTCCGTAAGCAGGCGTTGGTACCGCATTTCTGGAATGCAAAGTGGTCTCACCTTGTTGCATCTGATGTAGCCTGGGGCACTGGTTCTGTCAGCAGCCTACCACCAGCCATTCAGGTGGGGGGATAATTAGGGGAGTATAGGGACCCGGTTCGAACACCAAGATGATGAGCCCCAAAGGCCGTGCCCAATGATTCATTGTCCGCAGAACCCTTTAGGGTTTACAGCTTAGGAGTTTAGGAGTTTAGGGGTGGAGGTTTTAGGGGTTTAAGAGTTTAGGGTTTAGGGCTTAGGCCACGGTTAGCAGCATCATTCTCAGTGTCGTGTATGATGATGACAGCTGCCGGAGTCAAAACGCAAGATAAGGCTGCTCGCTCAACTGGGTCTCAGCGGCATGTTCTTTGAGATGCCAAGAATTCAAGGAGTTCTGGTTTGTTCTGGGTTTTTAGGTATTCCAGGTGTAGTGATCTAGAATTTGGGGTTCAGGATTTAGTCTCCAGGGACTACAGGTTGAAGTTCAAGGCTTAAGGTGTTCAGGGATTAATGGCTTTCTGTTGAGGGTCAACCTACATGGCATGTTGACTGGGCCCTCCAGTCAGGCCTTGGCAAGAAATTTGGTGCCATCTGTCCATCAGACATGTTGAGTCCCTTTTAACAGCCGCAGGGTTCATCCTATTACCCCCTAGATGACTTGTAGGGCAGATACGAGCTTTGAGGGATTTCCCCAGATGCCAGGGCACAGTCTTTGAAACAGGACGGAAGCCTTTTGGGTGCTGCCCTGCCCCTCCCTGGAGCCTGAAGTCATGGATCCCAGTTTGGACACAGCCAGGTGGCGGCCCATTACACTCCAAACTATGGAGACGAAACGGCCTGCGGCCCGGCACAGCTACTCTCCCAACTATTGGGCACACAGGAGTTTCTTGCTGAAGCGCGGTATACAAGGAGTTGTTATAGTTGGATGGCATCTTTCCAGCCACTCTTAAGATATCTCTGAGCTTTTCAATCCCAACTTAAGGGGACCCAAAGCCCCCAGCTCACAATCAGCTGTTGTGTTCCTTGAGAAAAAGCCGGCAGATGAGCGATGAAAGCTTCCTAAAACTTGGGATCCCTTTCTGTGGTTACATGAGGGCTCCTTATACATGATGTTTGGGGTTTAGGGGAAATAGTTTTTCCCTGAAAGCATACTGCCGGGGGGCCTTGCAGCATGCGTTTGTATAAGCAGCTGAGGGATGGTCAACAAATACTTCTATGGGCTGCGAACTGAATGCGATCTACCCCCACGCTTGCCTGTAACAGCGCCATGCAAAGGTGTTGCAGTACGATGACGTTTGCAAGTTGGACTTCGGTGTTCAAGTAGGCCTCCTCTCGGCGCATGCGGGAGAATGACTTTGCCAAGCATGTCTTGCGACGCTCCCGAATAACTACAGTCTGAAACTGCCACGCGCCTTATCCCCAACAAATTCAGGCGTCTGTCAAGTTTTGCAGGCGGACGCATCGTCGACAGCGCATTTACCATAGCCTTCAATGAGAGGCTGGGATGACGCTTTTCTTGCTATTACTCTCCTCCGCCTTGCAAAGTTGCTTCGGTTGGAGGTACGACCCCATCGTTGAAGCAAGCCAAGCGGGGACCAACACAGGAGTCAAGGCAGACGCTCTTGCAATTGTCGGCCTGGAGTCTGTGTCAGCTATCGGCTTCGCAATGTCAGTGGATGAGGCTTGAGCATCTCAACATTGCACGCTTCAAAGCAGTGCCATTCTTTGCGAAACTGCGGTGTGCAGTCATTGGTGGAAGGTAGCAGGGCATTGTGAGGATTTGGACAATTTGTTTAACTTCTGCCTCCAAAGCCATTTGAATCTTGTGGTTCATGCGAAAGCAACCAGCCATGACTCTGAATCCCTGAGCCCTTACACTAAATCCCTGAACCCTGCACCCGCAAGCCCGCCACCCCCTCCAAAACCTACAAGCCCTCAAAAGGTGTGACCGTAAAGGCCCAAACCTCAAACCCTAAGGTCTCAAGCCCATAGTCCCAACCTGCTGAGTCAGGAAGCAGGCATTGATGCCCGGTTCTCAGACATCGGTGCCGCAATCCAGGAGACCATCGAGCAGCATTCTCAGTGAAGACTCCCTGGTGGTTCGAGAGGGAATGAACCAGTGTAGAGGTGCATGCCGAATCCAGTTGCATGGATTCTCTAGTAGGCTATATAGGAAGTATGCGTGTATTTGATGGTCTGGGCACCTGAGTAGCTGAGGTGTGTTGAGGGGGGATGAATATCAGTGGGAGGGCTCCGGCCGAAGGCTTCGCGAAAATTATTATCCCAATATAACCCCAACATACTACAGCAGATTCCATTTTCTTTCCATTATTCCCAATATAACCCCAACATAACATAGTAGATTCCATTTTCTTTTCCATTATCCCAATATAACCCCAATATAACATAGTAGATTCCATTTTCTTTTCCATGATTCCCAATATAACCCCAATATAACATAGTAGATTCCATTTTCTTTTCCATGATTCCCAATATAACCCCAACATAACATAGTAGATTCCATTTTCTTTTCCAGTATCCCAATATAACCTCAACATACTACAGTGATATGCAGATCAATCAAGAAAGATGGGGCTGCAAAGATGGCAGACGAAATCTCAAGGCTTGCAGCGAAGCAATGGATTAACAATGGAAAAGAAAATGGAAACTACCATATGGGGGTTTCCCAAAATAAGGGGTACCATTTTGGGGGTCCCTGTAATGAGGATTATAGTATTTTGAGGCCTATGTTGGGGCCTCATTTTGGGAAAACTACCACATTATTTGCGTATTAGGGCAGTAGGACAGCCTCAATTATGCTTGAGCTCAGAAGCGCTGGATCGGAAAACTGATCTGGCCCCAATGTCATAAGCATGATGGAGCCAGAGCTTGAAGCCACTGTGTTTACGGAATCGCGATTAAACACAACTGAAACAGATTCGAAAGGAAGGTAAATTTCTCGGACTGCATTCAAGTCTTGACAGATTCTGGCAGTGTCTATCATTACGCCCCCTCCCAGCTTAAGAGCCAGGTGGTTGTATGTGCCAAAAACTTGGCTTTCGGCCATTGTACGTGTAGTATGAAGTTGAATGGTCGGCCATCCTGCGCACCCGGCAACTGTGTACTTTGTACGTCATTAGCCAGGTCCAAAGACTAGGGATTACAAGGGAGCAGGCTACAGAGGGGCAGTGAGAAGTTATCCAGTGTGGGGAGGATATTAGAATTGTGGGTAGCGTGCAACCTTGTTGAGCCAGAAACAATTGCCGGTGTTTGCAGCTTTGATTCGCGGCTGAGTATCTATTCATCTTCCTAAGGAGAACTTACGAGAACCTCGAATCCTTGGTTTTTCTGTCATTGAGCTGCCTCAGTGGCTCCAGGGTCGGAATCCAGCAGGTCTGCAGGAGTTTGAAAGTGTACAGACGGAAAAAGGGCTTTCCCAGACAGATGGTTGCTTGGGCTTGCTGATGCCAAACATGCCATGTGTTTTTTTCTTTAAACGGGTTGGATTGAAGAATCAAGCAGCATATGATGTAAGATAAAATGAGAGCGGAGAGTGTTTTCTTGATTCCGTGCCCACACGCTTACCATTGAGGCATGGCAGTTTCCGCCGCTAAAGCCTGAAGAGTAGAGTGAGGGCTTCGAGAAACGGGGGAACGCACATGCCTGTTTGCGCTCGTCAGGTCCTACGAAATTGAGCTCAATGGCAAGGCCCTTCTGGAATTTCTGCATTTTAGATAAATTTCCGGACAATTATTCTGGCATCTGTGAAGGTACCCAGCTATAACACATGTTCCAAGCCCACGACTCATCTCTCTGCTCCAACATCTTCTTTCTATCATGGCCTTCATCCCTAGAATGATGCCTAGTGGCATCAGAAGCATTGCCGTGATGACCCTGTTGACAACCGATCTTTTTTGATTCCGATCCTCTTTCCCACAATAGCTTGCAACGTTTGTGCCATGCTCTCCGCACTCCCCATGAGCCCCATCATCTCTACAATCCCTCTGATGCCCATACGCTTTCTAAAGCCCCTACGAACTTGCCAATGCTCGGTGTTATGATAAATGGTCTATTTGAGGAGACCGGCAGGTTCATTTACAGTGCGGGGCTCAAGTAGGACAATTACAATTATATCGCAGTAGCCAAAATCCGACTAATGTTTACCCATGGCACCCCTACGCGCTCAAACCCAAAGGTATTTAGACCCTCCCCAAACCCTAGGCCCTAAGCAACCCTACAGCTCCACAACTCCAATCCCTATACCCATGTCACCCTTATAGAAACGCGTGAACCCCTACATCAAGCATGTGGCCATTAAACAAAGACATATGTATATATTTATATATGTACATAAACCTTACATTACGCCATTCTAACGCATTCCTATATAACCCCCGTTCCAGACTTGGCCGATCAAGCCGGTGCGGAATCTGAACGGGCACTCCATTGGCCCCTACCAAATCCATGGGGGCAAGTCAGCGCCCTCCTTGGAGTACTTGGCGATTAGGGTCTGATCAGAGATGTGGATAAGGGTTTAAGTTGTTCTGGTTTGGTGAGAGTTTAAGGTTAAGGGTTTCAGAGCTAGGGATTTTTCTCAAACTGGGGATTCTTAGGGACCACATGTGGCTTAGGATCTTCGTCTGGGGGTGCAAGGGTGACAGAACTTAGGGTTATGGGGACGGCTTTTTTGGCATAAGGGGCCCCCTTCTATGTGTCCCCAGCTGCTGCAGTCCCCCTTGATTCAGGACCATGAGGTTTATGTGAGTCACCCAGGACTGACGGGTCTGCCACCAAAAACGGAGGCCCAGACCAGGAGCTGCTTCCCGAAAAATTAAAACTGGTTCCTCCTACAGGGCCAAAGCTACTGGATTGCAAAAGGCTTGAACAGATCAAGTCTTCAAAGTGTGGCATGGCAGTGTTGCACGGACATGAAGCTTTCTCCACATAGCAGTTCTTCCTTGGGCTTGTGTGACAAGTTGTTCCTGCACCAAGGTGCAGGGCACAGCACAAGCAGCCGTTACCTGTGTCCGAGGTGCCAATTACCAAGAACCAGGAATCTTCCATCATGGAAGAGGGTGAGTTCTATGCAATTGCCTCTGGGCTGCATTCTAATGGACCACGCTTCAACCTCCTGGCCCTCAAAACTGGGGCTACCTCCAAGACACAATGCAGTGGCGATCATCTGTCGGCATGGCTTCCTTTCAGGAGGGAACTGACTAGTTTGCAGTGGTCCGAGTTTGGTCCCCTTCACCTGTCAGTGGTTGCATCAGTTACAGATGTAGTTGCTCAGGCGATTTGGAAATCACCATGTGAAGCTTTCTAAGGAGACTTTCGCATCAAATGGACTGGAGCTCAGCGTTCTTTTCCTGTAGGACCGCAGGGGGCAGGGTTGGCAATCCACCCCTGGACCCGAAACCATCCACCGGGTGAACTGTTGCCGCTTGATCCTTTGCGGTGCTTACGAGTCCTGGGCACCAGAAGAGGGATGTGCCCGATGTACTGAGCGGGAAGCGATCCTCCAGAAACCAGGTAAGTTGACAGGGGTTGCTGGGATTGGTGATATGAATTAATTCTCATCCACGAGAATCTTCAGCTAGCTTTGCTTGACGAGAGGCTTGCATCTGCCGCCGACGGTCTGCATGCAACAGAGGGTTGTGCACCAGCCTTAGCTCTGGTGTTGTATCCCCTGTTTGCTGAGGTAAGGCCTATGTGGTGGAGGATCTTGAGTGCTCTCATTATATGAAGCCACGCAGCTGCACTTATCTATCTTGGTTAGGAGCATTGGGACTAGTTTGGTCAAATGCCCCAGACTCCCGTAGTTTGGGCTTTGGTTGTAGCGAATGCTCGTGCGACAGATGGAAAACTAGCCTCCTCAGCCCTCAACCTTCAGAAAGCTTTACGTTCCTGGATTTGAGCTCGGTTGGGCCCTGTTTCGTCCCGTTCATGCAGCATCTTCAGGCCTGACTGTGACTTCGCTTCCGTTCAAACGGGAGGTCATCAGAAGAACCCCTGCTGTACATCACCATCAAGAAGCACCCTCACCATGCGTCAAGAAAAGCGCTCTGTCGCAGACTGAGCCAAGGATCTTTGATGCGCAACATGTGCCGTTGCGCGTCAAGAGCTCCAAGGCTTGTATCATCCACAGGGTTGCGGGAGGGCTTAGGTATCCCTGGCAGAGTGGAGGATTTTCGGAGACCGAGCTACGTGTTACACCACCCGCCCCTAGCTACACTTCAAAGGCCTCAGAAGAGTCTAAAAAGTGGCTTGCAAATGCTGCGGCTTGGAAAAGACTTGCGAGGGCTCAGATTCCATGCTTGAGGGACCTTCGGTCGTAGTCTTTCCCGTGAGCCTGCGTGGGGCGCATTGCTCCCCACGAATCTTCTTCAACAAGTTGAAGATAATTGTGCTATCACAAAGTGCTGGTTCTGCTGTTCATGGCAGGTGCAAGATGGCTAAGCCTCTCCTGCAACATAAGAAAGGTCTTCTGCTGGATAGGATTTGAACACACTGAAGTTCACGGGGCATGTTGAGATGCGAATTTCTCGAAACAACCCTTTACCATCCTCAAGGTGACCTATGCAGTCCCGTTATAGTCCGCACATGTCCCTGCAACTCCCAAAAGACCACTGTCCCCAAACAGTAGCTGAATACAACTTACTGTCCTGGCTGTTCTTCCTGTCCAGTCAAGATGTGCAGGCTTTAGGTTAAACCCAGGAGTTTGTCAAGTTAATTTTCCTTCTTGACGGTAATAATCATCATAGAATCCCCAAACATACCCCTGTCATCGTACCTATCCCTCAACTGCCAATCCTAGACCATTGCCAGAAATGAGTTACACAGCCATGAGTTGTGACAGGCCCTGCTGCACGCCATCGAGCAGAATTTTGGAACCTTAGCGTGCGCCACTCCGGTTTCTTTGGGTTGAAGTTACCATAATATGGGTATATAGCCTATAGTAAATAATGAGGTTTCCTCATTGTGGTCAACTTAATTCAAGTTCCCTAACAGCAACCCAGTCCAGGGCAGGTTTGTCAAATCCCGTCAGTACAGGAGAGAGGGCTAAGGGTCTCAGGCGGAGTTGCCAGGCAACTTGCTGCAGCGTTTTATTTGTTGTGCTTACAACTCAAAGGCTGCCAATGTGTTTGCCCGTGGAAGTAGTATCCAGACCACGCTGGCTACAGGTTTGAGCAGTCACAGCCCAAAAAAGTGGAAGGCTTTCATGTGGGCTCCTAACATGCATTGCAACCCAGTCCCCGAATCCCAGTGCTAAACCGTCAAGAATCTCTCTTTGGCAGGTTCTGCCGGCGCTGGCTAGATGATTTGGGACAGACTCGCCACTTGATGGCTGGAGCCTCAGTGACGAACCTTAGCAAGACTCACGCTGAAGCTTGTCTTCTTGTATCGACCGGCATATCTAGACAGTTACAAGTACCTGTTTTTCAGGCAATTGTTGGAGTAGAGGGAGGTTTCTGGAAGGGTTGGCGGCACAGGATGATGCGGAAGGGCAGTTAAGGGTCACAACATAGAAGGAAGATGGAGAAGGACTGCCGTTGCTGCTGCTGCTGCTGCTGCTGCCGCTGCTGCTGCCGCCCCTGTTGTCGTGGTGTTCACATGCGAATGCCGTGGCAAGGAAAAGAAGCGGCTGTTTCCTCTCGAATCACTGTACAGTACAGTGCTTTCCGGATCGTGTTTTGCAACTGCCGCCTAGGAGACTTGATCTCTTCCCATGTGCCCTCGATCCTGTAAGCGCTCCAGGCCCCAAATGCCAAGATCATCCCCAAAAATGCACTTCATTAAATCCTCCAGCAAGGCTCTCAAGAATCTTGTGGACAACGACATCGTCCAGCCTTACCCGCCTCTTTGCGACGCCAAGGGCTCGTGACCTGTCGGGCTTGGATTTCTCAACCCTTCAGAACCGCTTATGGTTGTCCTACCCGTGTCGGGGCTTTCAAGGAACTGAAAATAGGTAGCTTTGTGATGGCATGGGAGGGCAACAGGAGAGAAGGTGGGGAGGGTGTTGAGAGGAGAAGAGATAGGAGGGCACAAGAAGCCGAATGACAGCATGGCAGATCAGATCTCTGTATTGGGCTCTCAGGCATTGGTCTTTAGTCTGCCAGGTATGTCACACAGATGGAGCATACAATTCTGCTGCGGCCGACGTGCAAGGAGGCATGGCAGTGCCTATCAGTAGCTGTGTGTTGTATTGGAAGGCGTTCTTCCCCATAATGCAAGAAGACATTGGCCTTTTGACCAGTGATTGCTAGTCAGTGCTGCAGGTGATCTCCCGAGGTGATGACTTCTGAGAGGAAAAGCGCAAGCAATGAGCGTTGCATTGACATTGACATCCCCTGCGTGCTGTGCGGCAGGGCCTGTGTTAGTGGATTAATAGTTTAGCCCACAAGCCTGCAAAACACATATCTTTGCAAACCTACCAGCCATTTACAGCAATATCAAGATCAGGAAGCTGTGACATCCACTCTTTGACTGGCTAGTGGCGTGCAAGAGCTCAGAAGCAGCCAAGCGTCGATTGCAAGGATCTGGCACTCTGCGGTGTCTCCAGAATTGTAAATACTGCTTCCGTGCTGCCGGGCTGCGTTAGCTAAGCCGCAGTCTTCGAAGACCCGGAAAGTTTCCCTTACTGGAGCCTGCCTCAAAGAACTTGAGTTGCGGGCTTTTGAAAAGCAAAGCGCGACTATCAGCATGTGATGTTGTCTTGCTGTGTTGAGAGGAGTAGTTGCACGGTTTCAGGGTCTAAGAAATGGTGAGGAGGTTCATGAAGTTAGGAGCTTCTTGGCCTTGGAACGCCGGCCTTCCGCACGGAGACTTAACAGGAAGAGTTCCATGTACATGCTTTCTGAGCGGCGTGTTAGATTCTCAAAGAAAACAGACCTCCAGAATATCCACATCCATCACATTGAGAAGTTGCTGTGAGTTTTTGCTTCGCCTCTTCAACGTGATGCCGCCCTCAAGGACGGGCAGTTTTCGAGTATATTTCGGGCGCGTTTGCATTCTGGTGATGAACAAAGATCAAGCCCACTAACATCCGGGCGGCCATGTGGAAATCAACGGTTCTTCTGAACTCCTAAAGGTTGGCATTTTATGCACAGGGCTTTCAGAAACGGAGCAGCCCGCAGAGGACCTCCCGAAAGTGCTGTTGCGCCACGGTGGTTGCTGCAGTCAATTCCTGAGCTGATCCTTCTCCGTCAGCGCGTTTTTGGTTGGCTGGCATGCTTGAAGTTGATTGGTTAAGGAAGTTGCGGGCGTGGAAGAACAGCACTTGAATACTTGCTGTTCTTTCGTGTCGCAACTCCGCGACTCTACACCCTGAAGCTCCAACTCGTTGTTGTCACGAGCTAATGCCACTTGTGAGTACAGAATGAATGGCTGAGGTTTTTGGGACTGCAGACAAATTCTCGCAGTGATTTATAGCCGAGCAAGAAAGAAGAGCCCCAGAGGGCTTAAACTCTGAACCAGAAAAGCCTTAAACCAAAGCACTACACCGCAACGCCTCAAATCATAGACCCCAAGCTGCAAATCCTTTCTTATCCACTTACACCCTAAAGCTCTCAGATTTGAACCCTTAAACTCAAAAGCCCTGCGCAGCCTGCACCTTTTTAAGCCCTCTCAAAGCTTTGCCTTACTGGTGCTCAAGGAAAAAGTGGAAGCGTGATTCCCCATAATAATGAAATATGTATTCCATAATATGGGACACTATAGTAGTCACCATTTCATTTTCCATTATCCCAATAGAACCCTAATACTACCCCAATGGGTACTAGTAAAATATCCCCACACTGCACCTCAAGCACCAGCAAGTTGGAAGTCAAGGCTGGAGCTGCGGCTTTGGCGCCGGCGAAGGCCTCAGATTCCCTTAGAAGAGAAAAAGATGAACATGCTAGTATACTTGCCACACTCTCTAGACTAGGGCCCTCTCCTCACACATGTGGTCAGGAAATATCCTAAAACAGATATCTCAACCTCCCTTGGTTCTGAGGGTTCGGGGATTGATTTAAAGGCGATGATCTGGATTCGGTTGGGGCCCCACAATCGGAACACGTTCAAGAGGATGTTCAGATATTGGCCTGATAGTCCTGAAGTGGATGCCGAAACATATTCTAGGTCAAAAAAGTGGGTGCAAAATTGTTTGTATCTTTTGGTGTTTCATACTTTTTGATGTCTGTTAGACTTGATTTCCACTGATTATCAGAATCATCATGATTTGCAGTCTTCTCTTCATAGTCGTGTTTCAGTAGCAGATTACTCGCAGTTTTACATGAGCTGGGCATTGCCCCAGTTGTGCAGCAAACCCCGTCCTAGCCCGTGGCTCAAGATGTGTGAAGGTTAAACCCTGACCGCCTCAGCCCCGAAGAATGAGAAAACGTTCAGGACATAACCCGGTCAGAACCTGAACTCATTTCCAGATATAGTCTCTTTCAGTGATGATATTAGATTCCTCTTGTGTTTCGTGGTATCCCAAATTAGGATTTGCAACTTAGCATACCTCGATGCTGAGTGCCGGCTCTGCCATCAATTTTCGTGAACTTTCTCCAAACAGCTCCATGGTCCCCCATCGAGCGTGTAAACCACGTTAAGAAACCCCATTATGGTCCAGGCTTTCTCCCTCCTGTAATCAGTCTTTGTTGTACTCGTTATCGTAAGCATTGGTATGAATGCTATCATCATGTCCTGGGTTGCTGTCAAGGAACTTAAATTAAGATACTATATTGGGGAAACCCTATTATTTACTATATACACCCATTATGGTAACTTAATTTAAGTTCCTTAACAGCAACCCAGTTTCTGTATCACTGGGTTCGTTCTATTTGGGGGATTGTCAAGATTATGGTCCCTTTCTGGGTCCCCTAGATTAGGCCCCGTATTAGGCCCCATATTATAATAGGGACCCAAAAAGGGACCATAATTTTGACAATCCCCCATTTGGATTCTTCAGGGCTTCATCTCCTCCGGCATAGCCCGCCGCCGCGGCCCTGGAAATTGATTGGGAATGATTGGGCCGAAACGTGGGGGTCACCCCACCATTGTCTTTGCTTACGTTATTCAGAATCATCAGAACAGTAGTAATACACATGGCTACAGGTATTTTGGCTTCATGTTGGTGTATGATGAGCGGGAGCTAACCGTTTTGAGACGTCAGTCAGGCAGCTCCAGGGTAGATGAGACAGGTTTGAAGACAAGTTTTTATGCCCAAGACATTGAACGGCGAAACTGGAACATTCAGGCATTCTAAGGGCTGAAGGTGTATGAACCTGAGAAAGAACTGTGATGGAGGAAGTGTCGGGTCACAGGTCTTTGGAATCCTGGTTTTGGGGTTGAGGGGCTGGCTTCGGTTTGTGTGATTTGCACAGCAGATCTCCCGAAGATCATCTCCACGAAGAGGCGTTCCCAGCTTTTTTGAAAAAAGGTCGAAGGCATTCTTAGGGCTTACGCTTTACTCAGGCCCTGGAGGCACTTGTGGGTGCAAATGGGGATGCAGTCATCTACATAGATTCAGCTTGATCAGGACAATCGTTAGCTGTTTGGAGTGCAGGAGGCCTACCCAAGGAAATATCAACAGTGGTCCATACGGTGTAATGCGCATAATTTGTGTGAGCCCATGCCCGGGGTTTCTTGTTCAGGAACAGCATTGATGATGACTGACCAACTTGCTTTCACGGCACAGCACCAGAAATGATGTTTTATTTCAGGGCTTATTTGTCAGTCGCTGAAATCCAAATGCCTGAGGTGTTGGGACAACTTTGGAGCAGCCTGTGCAGAGGCAAGTCTTATGTCTTGTTTTAACGCTGACTACAGCATTTTCCCGAAACTGGTGTCCACTGCTAAGCTGCCTAGCCCAGGTTCTCTTTTACAGTGATTGCATCTTTAACAACATCCAAACCTCCCAGCAAGGAACCGTCATGTTGGTCACATGTGGTTGGTTTGGTCGGGGTGTAGTCCTTCCCGGCAAAACCATGCTGAACCCGCTTCATTTTCCGTTTTCTTTTCCATGATTCCCGAATTCAGCTCAATTTGTCCACAAGATAGGCTCCAAGTAACAGGGAGTACCGCATATAAGTACTGTCGCAGTAAAAAGCGTGGGAAGGGTTTAAACGTGGGGCTATTTTGTGTTATTCAACAGAAAACAAGCAGTTTGATGCTTGATATGAGCCAGTCGCAAGCTGCTTTGCCAGTCCCCCTGAATCACTGAATTGATCAGTGTATGCCTTGTGCACCAATATACGAATCCGTTAGGACAGGCTGTGCAAAGTAAAGGAGCACTTGGGCCTAGTCCATGGAGACCAGTTGGCGTAGCTGAGTGGCTTTAGCCAGAACTTCTTCCAGACAGCCCTGGCGCGGAATTTCCATCAACAGCTCTTTGTGATATTCTCTCCAACTGTCGAATGTCATTTCCCAACGCGCAGAACGTGGACATCATCCAATCTCTGCATCATCTAAAGAAACGCTGTACCCATATGAATGTACGAACATGCCATACAAGAACATCAGGAGAAGGGGGACAGTCATCCCCAAAACTTGCCAAAGTAGGACACGAAGAAGTCAAACCGGACGCACTCAGGAAAGTGCGCAAAGACCCAGGAATGTGATCCCTAGTAGAGCAGCGTTGCCTTAGTAGGACCAATGCAGCAACGAGGAAAACCGCAAAGTGATGCGGTAGCAACTTGCCAACAGCCTGCCACACGGACAGAGGTACACAAGCAACACAGCTGCATCAACCGGGATCGATGTCATCAGGTTCCTGAGCCTCACGGCGACTCAGTTCTCTCAGGTAAGGCAGCAGCTTCGGACGAGTGTTTTGAAGGTGATCAAAGACAGCACCCCCGCCCCAACCAAGACGGGCTTCAAGGTTCGACGCAGAGCGCCGGCACGGCGGCACATTGTTGGGACAGTTCCAAGCAGCATGCTCCTAAGAGCCAACAGCTTGATGGCACCAAGAACAGGTGCGATCCTCATCATTCCATCGTCTGCGAGCCCAAGAGCACGCAGCACCAGAAAGAATGGTGAAAGCATTGCGATTGGAGGTGGCCAACCGTCGCGCAGCAGCGCACTGTTTTTCATTGTAGGGAGCATCACGACACAGTCGACTGTCAGTGCGGTTCCTGGACTGCCATCGCCGAAACAGAAGCCGTCTCCACGATTCACGGATCAAGTGCGCAACTCTTTTGGCACAACCCTCAAAGTTGCGATCGTGGGGATCAATGGCAAGGATGCCAACATCACTTTGCCACCTCCACGGCGCATCAGCAAGCGTCCAGCCCAATCTAAGCATGGATTTATAAACCGTTTTGGCCCAGGAGCCAGACCGCGCAGGCAAAGGCTCACCTTGCTTCACGCATCTCCACAAAGCCATGACTTGATCACAAGCAGATATGAACTCCAGCGAAGCATGATGACCAAGCAAGACACGGCGAAGATTAGGATCAGACTGCCGCGCGACTCTGCACGCCAGAGCGACCCAATCTCTGCATCATCATCTAAAGAAATGCTGTACCTATATGAATGTACGAACATGCCATACAAGAATCTCTGCAGAACCCCATGAGTAGTCCCTACACAATTTATTTCATATCCGCGTCACTTCTACATTTCAGCTACAAAACGCTCCAGAAGGGGCATCAACTAGGTAACCCGTCAAATGGGCAGTCCCCAATGCAGTGCGAGAAAACAGCGTCTTTTGGTTCGTTATAATAGTCTTGCAGAAGAGCATTATCTTACAGGATCGGGCTTCAGCTGCCACTAAACCTTGGATACTGCCCCCACCCTATGACAGTCCCATGATGTTGTAATTACAATACAACGTAGTATTGTTACAGTAGGGAAGGCGCGGTATTAGGCTCTCCACTCAAAAAAGTCGTTCGAACAGGAGGATGAACATATTTCGGGATAGAGAACTGGTGCACCAATTTCTTCCAGCTCCCTTACGTGATTGTGTCAGGGTGGGAGCAGTATCTAATTCATAACCCCCCGAACTCCCTTATGGCAACATACACCCGCGTGTGGCCCTAAACCCCAACCAAACCCTATGATGTTGAGAGTAGTTAGGTGGGGGGGTGAGGAGATCTGCGGCGGACCCAGCGCAGCCAGCCGGGCCGCAGCGAGGTGGGCAGCCTTCTTAGGATTCCCGGGCACTTCTTTCCGCTTTGGGGTGGGTGGGTGGTAGGGTTTTGGAGTAGTTCCCAATCCCGGCGTTCGTTATGTGATTTTGATTTTGTATGGCGCTGCTTCTTATGCGAGATGTTAGAGGTGTGTGCGTGTAGCATTACTGCATTGGTTGTGATGGTAAGGGTACACTACATACATCTACGTTGCTCGAATGCCCTGTTAGATTTACGTATTACTTTGAGATTCATTGGGACATGAATATATCTATATGTATATACATTTTTGGTATATATGGGGTAGTATGATGCCCCTTCGTGCTGGTATGCCAGAAACCCTTAAAACAAGAGATGATGGTGTTTGTACCTGGAAGAGAACGTGTGAGAGGGCACAGTTGGAATCAGATCATGTCATGGCGCTGTAAAGCCCAAACTGGACCCTGGGCCTTTACTTGCGAGGATCCTGGGGACTGTCGGCCGCCGGTCTTTCAACGGCCGTGGCACTGGGCTCCAGGCAAGGGGGCAACGGGGTGGGAGGGTCCACAGCAGACAAGGGCTTTCAGGAGAAGGCGCGGTTTAGCATACGCCTTGAATGAGGACAGGGCTTTCCTGCTCATTTGGTTTGGAGTTCAAGGTACGTATTGTAGCCGGCTCCAGAGAGGTGCCTCAGACCAACATCGAACAAGGATGACGTGGGGATTGTACAAGGGATTGTTAAAGGATGGGATTTAGGGCCCCTATTTGGTGACGTTTCACAGCTATTCACACTCCCTATAAGGATTGCGGTCATGTTGAGGAGCACTTCAGTACCTACTCAGACAGTCTAAACAAGTATGATGAAGGCAGATTGGGCCAAGCCAGGGCAAATACAGTTCGCGGAGGTTCCAAACCCTCAAGCTGAGACCATCAAGGAAGAACTGGTTCCACAACAGTCGTAGCTGCTCGACAAATCCCAAATCTTGCACGAAGAAGCATAGCACCTGGGTTTTCGTGCGAGGCTCCACAACCGCCGACGGACTCGCTCGGGTCTGCAAGCGGAGAGCCAGCCCCCCAACATGGAACCGCTATGAGCGGGCTTGGCGAAGTTGCTCAACACACCAATGCCATTGTGGGGTTCGGTAAACTAAACATGTGGCAGAGTGTTAAGGGGGCGAAAAGGGGTAGGTCTCACAAACATCTAATCATGATCCTCTCCTGGATGTCAAGAAGCAAGGGTAGCAATCCGAGCCTGATTGTTTGAACGCCTGTAGGGAGGGCGACGTGGCCCGCTCAAACCTAAACCTCTGAGGCTGTCAATGTGATTTGCAATTCAGAGCCATGGCCATCGTGCTGCTGTTGAGAAAGTTCGGAATCCTTTATAGGATTCAGCAAGATCACAACATGATCAAATTACCTTAGACAGACCTCCGCATTCCCAGCACGGTCTCAGTACAGTCCCCTGTTAGCCTGCAAGACCGTGAAAGCTAATCAGATGCGCAAACACTAAATGCAGTACCCTCCTGAGGCCCTGTGGACAAGGCAAGACAGCTGGGCGAAGACCTGCGAGGCTTCGTGGACAAAGCGCAGCTGGTCAAAGATTCAGAAGGCTTTCCCTCACCTGCTCCTTTTCAGGCTTAGGGTGTATGCCATGACAAGCCCCCCAATTTCAGTAGGACGCTTCTCGTATTGGGACTCTGACAGGCAGGGTTTGAAGCCCCCTTGATGCTGAGGTTAGATCTTTGCCATCATTCCTGGGTTTAGCCCAAGTTTCTCCGGGTCGAGAAGCTTTTGTCACATACAGCGGAACTGCCGCACCCTTCAGGGCATTCTCCGGAACAGATACGACTCTGAGAAACCTGAAGCCCTCATCGTCAAGCAAGTACTCCACCAGTGTGAACACGCTGCTTCCTAGCATGTGCGCGCTGGGCAAATTCATGGAGACAGTCTTTCCCAGCTCAGGAAGCAGGTGGCCCAGGATGTGGCGGAGGCAGGATGCTTCTTGAATTTGAGACGGGCAGAGCGTTTTGCTTAGACGGGCATATTTTGCCCATGGTACGTCTCTTTTGCTGCTTATGTTGCCAGCGGGCTTCCTCTGGACTTCATACATGAAGGCAGGTCTCCCTATACGCGACACACAAGCGCTGGGGCTCCATCTGCCGCATAGCGCATGAACAAGCATCTTTATCTCTGATGCTTGTTCCCAGTTGCAGAGGCAGCAGACAGAGCGGCCGAGTAATTCGCAGACTGACGGCTTACATCCGACTGGTCTGTCTCATTCCTCGGTCACAGATAGTATGCTGCTTGACAAGGTTTAGGTAAAGTATGAAGTGCTATGATAGTTGCACCTGTGTTTTGCAATGCGTTATTACATTCGGATGTGCCGGAAGTTGTCCAGACTGTCAGTTACATGAGCCACGCTGTAATTGCCGCTCCTTGGGCAAAGCAGCACCTGCCGTGGTGTCTGGTTTAATCAGGAGCAGCGAAACCACACGCCGAGTTAATCGCAGCCCCGCGGATTTCATCCGTTTGGTTGTTTCATGCCTCGGAAACAATGTTCAAAGCCATGTGGTTTGCGCACGTGGTGTCGGTACAGTGACAACGAAGTTCAGCACAACTCTCGGCTCTTCCTGGGTGGTGGTCCGATGACCTTCACCGGATGAATCATAAGAGAACTCAGGCGCCCTGCCAGTATGACCTGCAGCAATATGTGCCGCATGTAGCCCAAAGGCTTAAGCAAGAAGAAACTGTTTATGGGCATCAGACAGTTATGAAAGCTCATTCAGATGCTTCTCACCGCTTATTACGCATCCGAATCCTACAAGTGAAACGGCGGCCCCAAACGCCTCGCAACCTTCAGTCAAAGCATGTTGCAGTGCAACCGCGCCTGGTGCCAGGCTCCAGGGAATGCTGCCCGTGCCGCAAACGAGACCGTGAGGCTCTCAGCAGTGGAGGCGCAGGCAATCCTGCATATGGGTAGTTCCCCAAATTTGGGTCCCATTTTGATACCCCTAACTATTAGGTGCCGTAATATAATCTATAACCAAGCGGGGTCCATACTTTTGAGAACAACATAGAACCAACCATATTACTTTTTGGTAGAACTCTGAAGCCCCAAGCCCGAAGCTGGAGTTCCCTGAAGCCATTCCCTGCGCATTGTCAATAGAAGATGGTTGGGCTTGAGCCCTCAGCTGGGCCCTACTTCAAAGCCTAACCAACATCAATGGAGCGGCCCGAAGAATTTGGGGAAGACCAAGGCGAGATCGTTGGGTGAGGGTGCGGCAAACATCCGAGATGGTGCTTCGCGTCTCAAAGACAATATTGGTAATCTTCAGGCTGGGCGCGGCCTTGTCTAAGTGTTTAGATAGGGAGTTTTTCAACGTTCAGGCTCTGTCTGCTTGGGGCGGCTAACAGGTGGGGTTGTAAAGTTGGATACTTGGAGGTCCAGGGTGTAGGATGCAGCTTCATTTAGGGGCCCCAAACGCAGGAAAAGGCGGAGGACATGCTTCCCAGGGATGCAGCCTGAAACCCTCCAACCTGCCAGAACCTCAAGCTGGTCAGTTTTTTTAAGCGCTTTGCCGGCTCACGTAAGGCAATCGCCTGGCATCCAATGTTTCCCCTCAGTTTGTCTGGATTCATTGCAGCGTGGGCTTCAGATTTTGGGGATTTCTTTCGAAATGCAAGAGGAACCGAGAACAAGCAGCTGTTGTCCATTTATTCAAGGCTCTTTGGATATGGTGGTCCCCTAAAAATGGTCCACCTAGTTCAGCCAGCGTGCTAAGGTACGCCTATCGCGCCTGAGCGAGTATTCTATTGATTCAAAGTAGTGGCACCAAATCGACCAGCGGTAGCTACGGAATTTTAGGGAGATGGTAGCGGCTGGATCCTGTGGCCCACCGTGACTTGGCCATGTTGCGTGTTCTGATGATGACCTCGGGAGCGGAAGTGATGAGCGTTCCATTTGAGGAGTACAATGACCTTGCAGCCGATGGCTGGACCCCCATTCAGCTTTTGAAGTTGCGCCTTCAGGCGGTGACTGGCTTGTCGAGATTCCGCCAACGCTTGCTGTGCGAAGACCGCATCGTAAGAGACGACGACGTGCTCGAACTTCCGATTGTGTTGTACCTTGTGCTCTTGTCAATGTCTGGTCCGTCGGAGGCGATGCTTGACCGGGTGATTGCAGGCTTACGTGCAGACGATGCTGATGTCGTTGATGAGTTCCTTCACCAGCCACACGATCCAAACGAGGAGGCGGGTGGTCTGACCTGCTTATGCCTTGCTGCAAGGTATGGGAGCCTAAGTTCTGCGAAGTTGTTGCTTGAAGCCAGGGCCCTGCTGGACAAAGCTGACTCATTGTCTGCCTGGGCACCACTGCACTGGGCAAGTGCCTCTGGCCACGCAGAGTTCACTCGATGGTTGTTGCAGAGCCGGGCAGACATCCGCAAAGCCGAGGAGAATGGCCGGCTCCTTCTGCATTCGGTGTGCTTATTTGGGCACGTGGAAGTTGCTGACATCTTTCTCGAGGCAGGTGTCGATGTCAATATGGAGGATGGCGAGGGCCGCACACCCTTGACTGTCTCGGTTTCATTCGGACAAGTCCAGATGGTCCAGCTGCTGTTGGAGCGCGGGGTTGACGTCAACCGGGTGTCTTCCCAAGGTTATCCACCTTTACATATGGCGTGCACCGGTGGTCCTTTGGACGTTGCTCGCCTCCTGGTTCAGCGCCGAGCAGACCCAAACCTCAGATTTCGCGGCCTCACAGCATTGGAGATAGCCAGTGCTGCGGGGCAGCCGGACCTCGTGCGCCTTTTGTCGGAGGCCATCGAAGCAAGGGGTGCTGGCAGGGAGATCAAGAGGAGGCGCTGGATGAAGGGGCCTCCTTAGGTCAGAGCTTCTGGTTGGGAGCCTGGGTGTCAAGCTTGCAGTAGGTGCTGTAGACTTAGGAGACGGATGGTAGATCTAACCCACGCCCATCTACTGGAAGCTTAAGCTCAAAGCTGTTTCAACGTGCAAGCCGTGCGTTCGCCGGCCTGCACTGACTCACCCGTGCTGGTGTCTGAACAAAGATTCTGGGTCCCACATGACGAGTGATGAACTTCATTTTTTGAGGCACGGCATACATACTTTGCGAGTGTACCACTTTGACCGCCAGTGTGGCTTGGCCGGCAGTTCCTGTTTTTGGATATCCCCTATTTGAGAGTCAAAGCCCTTTCAACCACAAAGGTTGTACGGGAGAATTCCTCTCAGGATGTGGCCCGAGACCTTCCAAAATTTGTTACTTGTATTTGTGCTGTTCAGGAGCCGGTCATAGCCCAAGCCTACCCTCGGCATCTACCCTTTGGCATTCGTTACAGTATCTTACTGTGATTTCAAGCTAAAAGCGTATTCCAGTACCAATTCTCGGAAGATGACAGCCGCACTTCCGCTAGACCTTGCAATGTTGCCACTGCTGAAGCCAAAGCCATCAACTCTCGAACCCAGAACTCTCAAGACAGCAAGCTCTCAGTCTTGTGCCTAGGGGTGCGCATGACAGCATGCTTGTGAACAGGCCATCCCTGGAGAGCTTGCTGAAAAGTTCCAGCGTCCCATCAAAGAGGCCAGCGCGCACGTGTTGTGAGCTTCAGTGTTGAGTGTGGGTTTGAGTTTAGGCTTGTCTTGATCAGAGATGTCTGTCTCTCCAGACTTGCAGCGCTCTTCAGAAGTGTGGTTCTCTCATTTCCCTGTCTTTGGCTTCTTTGAGGGATGATCCTGTTAGGTCTGGCGCATGCGAGATGACCCCCAGCTGTCGTAATGGCGTCAAACACAGCTAGACTTGATCCCCAACGTGTCGGCCGGCTTTTGCCCTCGCTTCACCACAAATCCAATCCTTTTGCCCGCAGGTCTTGGGAGGTCACATTTCTTGTAGCCTGTGCAGACGGAATCTGTATCTAGCGCCCTCTTGCCGAAACTCCAGGGCTGAGGGCTGTAATGCGAGAGCAAGCTCTGGGGCGCAGCAGTGCAGATCCAAACTTGGGCAGAAGTTATACTGCATCGGTTGCAGTAGGCAATTGATTGGAGACTTGGGGCTTTGTCTTTGGATTTCCTTTGGATCAGCTGTCTCAGTTTTTGTCGAGGTCAGCTCTTCAGTGAAGGAGACTGTTGGGCTCTCAGTATGTTGAGGGTGCCTGTCAGAAGTCCTGCAGTATCCAACCGCACCACTTCAAACTCTTCGTCCCGTGATTTCAGTCCCGGAGTTGGCAGTGATAGGCAAACCCTTGGGCCAGCATGGACATAATATTCCATCTCTATTATATTGTAGTAGTTTCTATTTTATTTTCCATGATCCCTATATAACCCAATATATACCTTATTATACTTTGAAGCATCTCTTGGAGCTAGTGGTCGGCAGAAAAACGGTTACATGCAACGCTATCACATAGGTCTAGAAACTCCCAATCTGACATCCAAGAAGCTTAAGAACAAGCCTTCAGATCTCAAACTGTCTCCGCATCCACACTTCTTCACCCAAACTAGCAACTTTGATCTTCGGGGCACGCACATGGCAAAAAACACTATCTGCCCTTTCGTCCAGTCACGTTGTTGACGAAGTGTGGCAGTTGCTTCATCCGAGAGCTATTTTGATTATAGTTACTTTTGCCAGTCTCACTGCCGTTGTTCTGGTTAATGGCGTTGGGATGCCACGGGCTGATTATTGTATATTGGAGCAGTGCCTGCTAAGGGCACCAAGATCGCGAGCATCAAGCTACCCAAACCAGCAGCGACCTTAGACACTTCATTTGGGAGTTTCCCAACACGCGGTCCCCTTATGGACGCCCAAATACACTATGACGGTTGTGGTCCCCCCAAAAAGGGTCCCCTAAATCTTGGCAGCCGTCATATAGGTTCGTGGCATAGGGTTGTACTTGGAGTTGAGGATTTGTGCGGGTGTCTCCCCTTCAACCTGCTTTGCAATACGATCCGCGTATTCCGGACCGTATGCTAAACTGCTAAATCTGAAGCCACAAGCGGCAACCCCGACAGGAAGTAGTTATGTCATTAGGAGGACGCGAGCAAAAGCTTCAGTGTAAGAACGGCAAGATCATCAGACATACTGGGCCAAGAGCCCTGCACAAGAACACTTGCAAGAACAACAACGATTGTGGACAAAGGCATGTATCAACACTACCCCGCTGAAACCCTAAGTGGGCACCCCCATGAGCCCTCTGTTGTTCTCATGTATGATGCCAATTTCAGGGTTGGTGAGGGCCCTCCTATTTTGAGAAAAAAAAATCCCAAACAGCAAGCATTATGCCAGAAGGCAGGAATGCCAATGTTGACTGAAAGGATGCAGTCAGAAGATGAACCAGCATACTAGTAGCAAAAGATGAAGGTCCTTTTTCACCCGCCTCCTGAAGATCCTACAAATGGTTCTTACATGTGAGCGCGCACTCGGATGTGGGGATGTGGGTAGAGCAGTTGGTTGCTGACGCTTAGCCTCCATACTGCAAGTGCTTTACTTCCTTTGACTCTTATCCCACCTTATGCGGACAACACAAGAGCCAGTCACAAGAATAGCAGTAAGAATGACATCTTCCTTGCTTAGTCATGGTGGTAGCAGCCAGAAGCATAGCAGGCTCCTCAGACAGAGTCCAAACCCGCTCCGAATGTCATCGAGAACGTGCCATGGCAGCAGGAGATTTTCCTTTCTCTGAGCCCGCAGCTACACGCTTCTTTTTTGATGTCGCGGGATTTCCTGTTCAGCGTTTGACCAGCATGTCTTTCTGAGCAACAGCAAGTGTTGTCGACGCTTATATGACTCCTTTGTTGATTTCTTAGGAAGGGAACTACGCCGGCCGTATGCAGATCACTTGGGAGGGCTTGTAATAGCTCATGTTGGCTCAAGGCTTTCATGCAAGTTAGGTGCTAAAGCACAGGATCTTTGAGAAGAGAACCAGCATAAAGGGACTCACACTGTTGAAGTCATTGTGCACTCGGCATGGAATTTCAACATCGACAGTAGAGCATGCTTGTCTCACGCCCAGAGTGGTATATGTAGTCATTGAGCCCAGCCTAGTCCCAAATGGACTTGTTGCACGTTCAATGGTTTAGCCAGAATGGGGTTGGTAACGCATTCGACTGGTTGAAGCCCGTGAGCTGGACCGGCAGCAGCATGGAGACCCTGCCTCTGGCAACAGGAATAAGAGTTCAACACCTGCCAAATGACAAGCGTGACAGTATGAATCGCAAGGCGTAATATTTGTAGTAAATCAAACTTGTGAAGATCCTCTGCACTCTTTGTGCATCTCACCTGTGCTGGTGGCCCAGATCTCCAAGATCCCCGGCACCTTGAAGAACCGGATCGAGTCAACAATTGAAGGCACGGCCTGCTGATGTCATCAGTGGGCATCATCTGCCTTGGGACTCAGAGCGCCCAGAGCCAGCCACAAGCATCGAGTAGATTGCCAAAGTGCAGCTGTGACATTCTCCAGGAGTGGAGAAGACGGTCACCGGCGTGGTTGAGCTTCCTGGAAGAATTGGCGAAGGCGGCTGTGGCTGTGGTGTTTCCGGAAACTCAAGCCACATAATCCCTTGCGCTCTTCTGCGCAGGCGTGAGCAGGGCCAGCTCAGCAGTTGCTGATAGCTCAGGATCGTCGGTGTTGGCTAAGGTTTGGAGTTTATGAGGCTTGTTTTTGGGTTGAAATGCGATGCCAGCTGCTAGTTGGGTCCCAGTGAGGAAGGAGGGCTGTAGCCAAAGGTCCCTCATTCAGGCACAGCGCTTGCAAGAACCCGGCCCCGAGTTTAAAAAGGAAAGTCCTCAACTTCATGTGCCCATCTTTGCGCAAGGTCAGCACCGCTGAGACGATTGCGAGCGTTCCCGGCAAAGTCAAGGCCCGACATGTAGCTTGTATTTAAATGGGTTTGTCCTCACGTTTCGGGTCCTATGATCGGATGATATCGGATGAGAGCTGGATCGTCAAACTCTCATGTCACAGCTGCCGCAGCAGTCGGGTCAGGGTTACATCATCTTGAATGGGCGTTTGTCGGGGGTCCCTAAGATTTCCCAAATTGCGCAACTACACGATTTGGGCTTGATGGTGCTCGTAGTACGCAATGCCTTTGGGCTGTGGGCGCGATTTTGCCTCCGTGCATACTTTGATTTAGGTTCATGAAGGCGGGGGAGTGTCTTGTCCAGGTAGCATAACTGGCCAGGAACTGGCCTGCGCTCCTGATGATGCATCTTTGAACACCTCTCTTTGAAGGACTTCCCGCCACGTTCCCTCAAGTCTTCCCACTGGCAGATAGCTAGGTCCAGATGTACCGCACCCCTAGTAAATTTGTTTCTGATTCTCGGTGCCCGCCTGCAGACGACTGCAGAGTTTGTGGTGGAGTTGCCGTCAAAGGCAGCAAAAGGCGCAGCACCCTCAGCATCCCTCTAGGCCACCGAGCATTGAAGTTCTCCAGCCACCGTTTTGGCTTCTTGAACTTGCGCTCCGAATCCAAACCGTTATCATACTATACCATTTGTGTTGCGACATTTTTCTTGTGCTGCAGCTTTCTTCATGTGATGTACTTAGCGTGCACTATGACAAGCTTGTGGCCTTTTCATGTCAACCTTATAAGTTTCCAAACCCCACATAAATCCTCAAGCCCCAACCCTACACCTCAAAACCCAGTGTAAAGCCGTGAACATAAATCCTAACCCCCAAACGCTACCCACAACCCCACGCCAATGATAGACTCCAAACCCTACAGCCCTACGTAGTTCCTAAGCCCCAAACCCTAGACAAGCCACATGAACGTAAGCAGCAGACCAGGACCAAGTCTGGAACCTAATCTTGGTATCCGGGGTATTGGTAAAAACCCCGTCTGCCTTATTGGCTCCTCATCGCCGCCAGCACCGCCGCCGCCGCTGCCACCACCACCATCATTGGGATCCTCCTTCCAGTCATGACCGTCATAATCGTCAACGACACACCACGGTGATTACGGGACATGTATGTGAGATACGGTTCAGTTTTTCCTTTCTGTGGGTAAGCAGCTCTGGATCCCGGAGTCCCATGTCACGATGCCGGTGTCTCGGTGTACGGATGTTGTGATTCTGCTCAGGTGGAGAACATCACAACTGGCGTTTCCAATGTGAAAAAATCTGCAGCGACCCAAGCTCAACGGTTGCAGGCATAAGCCCCGCTTGATGGTTTCTGCTGCTGGGCACCCAAGAAAGGTCGTTTCGTCAACATGTTTGCTCGGGGCAGTCACCATAACCCTAAGACTGGAGCATGGTCAAATCATAATGCAGCGCCTTCAGAAAGCCCCAGCACTCTGCGCTAAATGAAGCACGAAAAGGTGCTCAGGGCTGCTTCATCAAGAGCTTGGAACTTTATGTTAGTATGTGCCTTACAGAATGTCGCCCCAAACGCCTGCAAAAAGAGTTGGTAGGAACCCGCTTCTAAGCACTTCACAAACGAAGAGACCTTGAACTCAGTATTGAACAAACACTTTTGGGGCTCCTCGAACTGATCTCAGGTTGTCAACACTGTGGAAGGCACTTGACGACAGTGGGGTTGAGGATTGAAGGTTTCAGGTTTTGCGCTCGAATACCACGGTTGAACGTTCTGGGGATTCTAGGGCCTTTCGGTGTGCAATTTTTCTTTGAGTTCAAAATTATGGTCCTGGATCTGCTGCGTTTCAGAGTTTCACATGCTTGCTTATCTGTCCAGGCTAGTGGCCGCCACAGCAATAGGTGAGAAGATACGAAATATGCCTGAAAGGTCATGTTCCTGTTTCGTCCCACATACGAGGCAAAGCATTGACAAAAGCTGAACTTGCCCCGGTGCCTTTTTGTGATCAGCGACACGGTCACGGCAGATATGGTATTCGAGAAAGTCGAGAAGGTACAATCATGATAGGCAGTTTAATGAGTTTGATGTTGTTGGAAAGCCATCTACGAAACTGCACGAAATTCTTAGAGGCTAGCTACAGGCATTGAGATAAACAAACTCAACCCTAGGTATCAATCCAGAAAACCCCGAACTCCCTTTCCCTGAGTCTGTCAGAAAAGCCCCACTCGTAGCAGGATCCAAACTTTGGGGCAAAGTTCCGAGAGGACCAAAATCCCCTCAGACTTGTTCAGGATATGTGGTAGATGCTTGTTGCCTGCTGCTAGGCGTCAACAAGACTGCGGAGGCTATAGCCAGCGGCCCAGTTCTGGAGGCTTTGATGGGTGCTTAGAAAGCTAGAGCGCCTGAAGATAGCCTCGCAAACAATGCTAGCTTAGCTGCAATTTGAAAGATCCCCAGTTCTATCAGCAACTCAAAACGGGCACTCAGACCGGCCCCTGAAATTTCAGTTGCCGTATACCTCCCTCATAGAAAGCGCGCTTGCGATCTGTGTGTTGTCTCCGAGCTCTTCGTTTGAAGTCCTGCAGAAGCCATCAAGTCAGACGGGGCCAGTGATCTTCAGGCTCAAGGACTGTCCATAGTGTCCCACCCACGATGCGTTTTGCTCAGACTACTACTTATGATTTGTTGTGTTCTGGGCTGACTAGGTTGAAAAGTCAAATCGACAATTTACAGCAGACATGACAGTCGGTTGGTCACCTAAGTCCATCTCGAGCTTCAGCACCATCAAAGAAAGGCCACTTGTGTTAGGCTTTTATGAGTATGGGTTTTGGGAAGTATGATGCGCTCAGGTCAACCTGCCATCAAGGGTCAAGGACTGTCCTGCAGGGGTTCAAGTGGGCGTGGGCGTGTAAGGGCTGTCCTACTGTACCTTTGAGAGCTGTATGAGGGTTGAGCTATGATCAAGTCCTATGTCCCCACCCCTGTCCCTTCCGGCCAAAGTGTCCCAATAGCGATCTTAAGGACTGCAGCTACTTATCAACAAGAGAGCCGCTTGCTGAAAGTTTGTGGTCAGGGGCTTGCCTGGATGACAGTAGCTTCTCCCATAGCAGCAGGAAGAGTCCTGAGAACCTTTCTTCGAAGCCAGCTGGAGGACAGTGCGACAAAGACGGTTGATGGGGTCACCTCGACCGCCGCAAGCCCAGGCTTGGGAGGCTGAGACCCAAGGCAAGCAGAAACAGCCCCGGTTTCCCATTCTGAGTACGCATCTTCAGCGCCTGTTTCAGCTTCTACTGGGCCCTTTCGAAATCAATGCTCTTAAAAAGCCGGTGAGTACTGAAGTTGGAAATGGTCTCAGGCCTGAACTTTTTATGCTTTCTTGTGGCCCTGATCGAGTCTAAGAACCCTCGAAACCGCAGGTGCTCCTTGCAGTGCTTAGGTTGATGCTGTAGCCAAGATCCCGACGAAGCTGCAGCAGTCAGCCGTCTCCTCAGTCAGATCCAAATGCAGGTACTCAACTTCCACTAACAAGCTTGAGCTGCCCAGTCCGAACGCGTATCATCATCTCAGTCCAAGAAGCCTGTGCAAAAAGCCTCAGCCCAGGTCGAGGCCGTGACGAGCATACCCACGAAGGTGCAGGAATCAGCAGTTCCCTCAGGCAAGCCAGAAACAGTACCCCAAACAAAACCCCCCAACGAAATAAGATGTGTCCGGCAGCTTCATGAACTCTCTGCATCAATGCAAGCATCCCGATCTTTATCGGGACGAGAGAGACCATGAAATTGTCACATGCCACGAGGGTACGCGCCCTGAACTAAGGTGGACGGTGTAGCGAAGACCGTCACGGCCCCACCTGCGTTTTCACGGCTTGGGTGGTATGGCTTGGTAAAAAGGGTTTTGCTTGTGTGCAGTTAAGTCACTTCCTGAGTCACCAGGCCAACAAGAGATGCATGTATTGAACCAATGTCTTGTGCCTCCCCTCAGAGTGCCGAGGATGTGCGGCCTCATTTATAATTCAGTTTCCCATGTTTCGAAGAGCTCCTATTGACCTCTACGGGGAACATGTTGCATGCGTTGGAAGCTCTCATCAGAAGCTTGGCCATGGGAAGCTCACTTGTTCAAGGTCCCGCAGACTCCCATGCAGACCGGAGAAGAAAGTTCAGGGTTGACTGGGCGTTGGACATGAAGAATGCAGTATCCTTGTTGGGGTGATAGTGCATCAGCAGCACAGATTGCTCGCGCACGAAGCCATCTCAGACCCCAACCTGAGGCGCACAATCAGCGCAACGCTACAATCCATCTTTGAACCCTTATTGCTAGCTCTTCAGGGCAAGGGCCATACTTCCCTGGCCGAGTTTTTTTCTTTCTTCCGTTCCGTACGCATGTTTTTGGCGTCTGCCGAGGCTTCCAACAGTAGCGTAATTACAGCCAACATCTCCCTTCTCCAGGCATTCTGGCCTGTGACCGCCCAGGTGGATGGAGTGCTGAGCGCACCCAAAAGAGTGCCTTCGGATGCATTGGCCACGTGCAGGGTTTTGCTTTCTCGATTTCGACGAAGCCTGCTGCTTTGTGAATGGGGTCGTTGCAGCAGGCGGTCTTTGTTTTGTTTAGCTGGCAGAAACAGCTGGGGCCTGCTGATTGTGAAGCACAGTACCTATCCCTGAAGCGGGCAGGAGAAATGAAGATCAGTCAAGAGTCTATTCAGAGTGGTGAACTGTTCCTGTGCATGCAAACGGTGAGTGCCAGAAGAAAAATCGCATGCCTGGGTATCAACATGTACGGCATGGAAATTACAGCCCAAATTTGACATGTGGATGGTAAATGTAAGACCTTGCAGTAACGTTTTCCCCCAAGTGAACCACAGAGCAGCAAGACTCCTCCAGGAACCATTTTTTGCAATCATCGGCTGTCTATTGAAGCATGATCCCCTATCTCCTGGGCCACACTGCCTATCCAGGAGTGGAGGACTGCAGAACCACTCTTTTCTTCCATTACCACTACACTGCGCAGAGGAAACTGTCCTGTGCATTGGAGGTGAAGGAGTCTGTGGACAACACGCTGAGCGTAGGCCCGTGCTCATTCTGTTTCCTTCCTGGAGTCATTGCGCAACACAGGGGACAAGCAATATTGAAGTTCGCTATCAAGATTAAGGATTCTTTGTGTTTGTGTTTTCTGGGTTCATGTGAATGGACTGCTTTCCTGAGCCAGCTGCAATAAGGAGGTGGAGTGTTGTCCTTGACGACCCCCGCACGGGCTAAATCATTTTGAGCTAAATGGGTCCTTGACACAGTCTGGGCTCAAGCCCGATGTGGATCCAGGAAGTTCCGGTTGTGGGGTTGACTTTCCAGATGGCCATGAAGTGAGGAGCATGTGAGGAATGCTCGTACTGGAAGCCTGGCATCTAAGCTCCAGTCGCCTTCCTGTTGTGGTCTTGCAGTCCGACTCTCCAGTCGTGATCAGAGTAGCGCCAACGTCACGTGCAATAGCAAAAGCAGAGACGGCCATCAGCTGGCAGGGAAGAGCTTCTTCGATGGAGTGGCTGGTGTCAGGTTCTCATGAGACTCCTGTCAGCTGGAGCTAAGCTGGTGCCATGTAGGCGGGAATGAGTAGATTGAGAAACTCAAAGCCGTGCGTGTGGGTGAGAACGTCATGGACGTGAGGTTTCAGGCTCAGTCATGTAAGAGGTGGAAGGAGACGGGGTGCAGCGGCTGTGCTTCATGCGCAGGCGGTGCCTTCCGGTTATGCACAAGTATTCCACTCCTCAGCCTTCCCAAGATCTCTGAGCAACCTTCCCTCCACACCCCATACCCGAAATCCCAGGCCTTTTCTTTCGTAGCTGGCGGATTCTCCGCTCGAGCCTGAGTCTCTTGTTTCTTCTATCCTGAGGATGAGGATGTGTTTGATCTCAGGTTCAAGGTTACGCTTTGGGCTTGAGGGCTTAGGGTTAAGGTTCCAGTTTTCCCTTTCATGCGACCCCTCGGCAGGCTGTGGCTTCGGCTGTGGACTCGGTCCAGAAGGCTTTGCCCAAGCAGGAGGCGAAGGCCATAGCATCAAAACCGGGCTGGCCCCACCTGCCATTGGCCCTTCGCGTCAAAGCTAAATTTCAGAAACACCCATTGCGTGAAACTGAACTGAACGAGGCCTAGGGGAGGGGCCATGGATAGTTTGTGAGGGCTAGTTCTTGTTGGGTTTCTGTTGGTATGGGTTCGGTGTACCTGGGTGTCGCACCCTACACACCCAAGAGTAGAGAAGATTCATGTCGCCCCATCCTCCAAGTTGGCGCGGTGGCCTAGGCCTCAAGTTTGAAATAGCAAGCCGCTAACTCCCTTTTCTTTCAAATTCGGAAGTCAACAAGTTGTCAGTGCAATTGAATGTCAACGCTAGAAACTGCGGCTGCCCGAGGACTCAAACTCCATGGAGCAACGACCCGAAGCCGGAACTCGAAAATAAAAGCCGCAGGCCCCGGCCAAGCAGCCAGCACGCCCAGTCGCGCCTGTGAAGGAGGTTCGGATTTCTGAAAAGTCCATGGGTGCCTTACAGAAAGGAGTCCATTTGCGATGGTTGTATCGTCTTTCAGGTCTGGCTTATGGTGGTTCTAGCGTTTTCCCTGCAAAGCTAGCATGTCAAGGGCTTTCGTGCTCTGGTTGTTGGCAGTTTGTCTAGAGGCAGGAGGTAGAAGGGCGCATTGTGCAAGACCAAGCGCTTGAGGAATACAGTTTCGGCGCTGCATGGCTTGTGTCAAAACCAGGGGACTTAATTCCTGAGCCTTGCCGAAGGGAGTAACAGAGGGGCATCTGCCCAGGACAAAGCCAGGTAAATGTTTTTGTCAGGAAGGAGGGTGCCAAGTTGGAGACCGAATTTCTTCGGGTGGCGGGCTGCGTTAGACGCCTTGGGCCAGCACTTCGATGTCACGAGCTTTTACGGGTTCATCATCTCAGCTCCAGAAATGGAACAAGTTAGAACATTCTTGGATTATGACCACTTTGCTTCTTATGGGGGCGGACTGCCGATCCAGCAGTTAAATTTCGGACCGTGACAGCTGGCTGTCCAGTGCTGACTGGGCTCTCCTTTAAACATTATTGGTTACAGTACCCCGAATAGCAGTCTGGCCTGCGTGTTGGTACTACTCTACGGGCGTGCGACTTTTGCTGGAGATATCGGCTAGGCGCCATCCTCGCTTCGATTCGTCATTATTTACAAGGTCAACTCTGGGGTTAACTAGTGCAGTTGTCAACCATGTGTGCCCAAGCACGATGGCAGGATGTGGATGCGGCAGAAGCACAAAAGGCGGACTTCAAGGCATGGCTCGTCACCTCACTGAGTAAACTTTCTTGGGGGGATCATTCAGCTGCCTCAGCACATTAATAAAGCCTGAGGCTACCAAACAAACATCATCTCCCCAAAACAGAGTCTGAGAAGCTGCCTTTGCCGGGTTGAGCGGTCAATGAGGCATCACTTCATCACGACGTGCCCCTTGCTTTTCTATCCGCATGCTCCCCCCACATCCCTGCGACGAGGCCCTTGCTAATCCCCAAGCCCCAAACCCCATCACTGGAGGACAAGATGCGCCATTAACACCAAAAAAACACAGATACAGACACACGCACGCACACCCAAAAAACCTTTCTACATCTTCTTGGAGCCCCAAGACCTTTCAACCATGAACCCCCTTCAAGCACGTCAGGCGGAGCTGGAGAAGGAGATGGGGGCCCAGGAGGCCGGCAAGGACGCGGAGTCTGGGACCCGGAGCTTACAGAAAACCTCGAGAGGGGAGTTTTGTTCTGTATTAGGGCTTGAGGCTACCGGCTAGACAATTTTTGGGTTCAGGAGTTCACGGATAGTTGAGGTAGACGTGAAGATTTGGGGCCTCTACGTCACGTGCTGGGTTCTTCAGCAGCCTTAGCAGTTCTTAGTTTCAAGGCTGGCTACCCGCCCCCGACGTGTTGATTGATGCCGTATTTGACTGCCTGATTTGAGGGTTTGCCTGTCTTAGGTCCCACTTATGAAGATTACATTATGTAACTGCGTATGAGGGAACTCCAAGGGCCATACGGGTTCGCGGGTTTTTGCGTAAGCAGGGATATTTCTCGCTGTCATTCTGGAAGTTTCTGTTGATGGCTTGGCAGGATGCCAGCTTCACCTTTGGAGTCTTGAATGCACTCACAGTATCCCGAAGCCGTGAGTGTGGAGGGATGGTCAGGTATGTTGATGGAGTGGGTCGTATCAGCAGCACATGCACTGGACTGGATGAAGCTTCAAGTGGCTCGGTAGCTTCAGGAGTGAGTCAACATATGGTTTCATGATGCAAGCGTATAATGACAACACAATGTTTAATCAAACCATACAACTATTTTTCAAATGAAATGGAAAGCATACAAATAGCATTATTTGCAATATTGCTTTTCAAGCATACTTAAACTTAAATGCCGACTGCTGCCCACCACACACAACGTTGTTCCCTTCGCTTCCCCAAGTTGATTCTGTATTTCCAGTATTTCCGGCCTAGCTCATTCTCATTTGGGTCCAGGATGATTTGTCCGCCCCCCCCCCCCCCCCCCCCNNCCCCCCCCCCCCCCCGCCCCCACCCAACATTCGCCTCTCCGTTCTTGTGAACTGTCCCGAGCTTCCTATTGTTTATCGACTGTCGGATTGTCGTCATTTGGTCATTTGAGGTGAGCGCACTTGATTCACTTGCTTGTCAGCGTGAACGGATGGGGAAATCAAAGTCCAGCCGCTTCAGCCGGCCCGAATTATTTTGGGCTTGCAGCCATGAGCGTAGCAAGGGAGAGATTTTGGCCATGATTGACCCGGGGTTGAAGTGAAGCGCCCTTACTCCAAGATGCCAAAATGGGTGGTGAACTTCTCTTGATCTCTGCTTCAGGCCTGCAAAGGTCAAGACCAAGTGAGAAGCCAGTCACAAACCCGAGAAATGTTTCAAGCAGACTGCTCCTCAGAGAACCAGGAGACTGGCCAACGACGCCGCCCCATAGGCTTTTTGATGAGGGCGGCGTCATGATGCGCGCCTGTCTGTGAATGTTCTACATACTCCGCAGACCAGACACTCCATGGTTCTCTGCTGTAGTAAAGTAGGAAGGCTTATCCGCTCTCCCTGATATTTCGCAATTCATATCGGGTAATTTGCATTGCGCACGGCCAACATGTGCAATCAAAGGGATGGTCCTAATCAGAGTAGCAATCAACGGAATTGTCGTAACTCAGTGTAATGCGCAGCCTCCTAGAAATTCTTCAAGAAATTTTCACAAAATCACAAAACTATTCTCTTGAATATCCGTTCTGGTCAAATACCAGGGGAGCCCTCGCCGCCTCCAACAGGAGCCGGCTGAGATGCCGAAGCTAGCGACGCATCCCTCTGTCCAAAGGGTTTTTCTTGAAGCCCAGGCGCATAATGGAGAATGATGAAGGAGATCACGTGGTTTCTCTACGTCAGCCAAATATGATGCAAAAAGATGAGGATGCGATTGTTTGAAACAGCGCGTACGGGCTATACATGCATGTATACTCGGTGGTATATAGAGATTCTTTAGCGTCACGTGGGATTTCAGGTTCCGGGTGCTAGCACAAGGAATAAGGTATATGAAGTGTAAGGTTGCAGGTTTCAGGCATCATCGAGGAACTACTCGGTTTTCAAGGGCAATTTAGAGATGGTGCATATGAGAGCGAATATGAGAAGTCATATTTGGGTGTTCGAGATATACAGGTAGGGCTACATGAGAGTTGCATGAAAACATGTTGCTCCTGGACCCGCTACAGATGGAGACGATACAAGGTGTGGGGTTTTCTGGGCCGTTCACTTGACCATAGTCAGGATTCAATTGTAAACCCCCATACGCTGTTCATTTCTGTGAGAGCCCTGTATTCTATTCTAGCATGTCCGGGAGAAACTCATTCAACTGTAGCACTCCAAAACGTGGGCCCTGACAGCATACCTTTCTGTAAAATTGTGGGTTAGATTTGAAGAACTAACGCAGGGCCGGGGATGTTTGGAGGTACTCAGGATCATGGGGCCTTGTTTGTTGTCTTTTCAATACAGATGGTTGTAGATTTGTTTGAGGGATACTATGTCTGTGCTGTTGGCGTGGCTATTCAGAGGGTCATAATCTCTAGGGATTGTCGTAGAACACTAAACAGCACGGCCAGCTCAGAACCAAGCCCTGAACCAAAATGGAATGTGTAGCCCTATACCTAGCCCATGGTTCATGCCAAGCTGACCGCGACATAGCTCCAGCAATGGCAGAGGGCCGCCATCTGTATTCAGAGGATACTTGGACTGGCAACACGGTCAAAATGCTGATTAGCTACAACTTTACGATTTCAACTGCTGGGTAGTCATTGACTTTACGATTTCAACTGCTGGGTAGTCATTGTTGCCATGATTTCTTTACGCTGGTACCTTCCGAGCGAATCCAAGTATCTGTTTGGGAGAACTGACGGTTACGATTGAAGTGCAGAATGCTAGAGAACAACGGTTCGGTGGAATGTACGATCCGTCATCTCCCTTTGCGTATGCGAAGCTCATACGAAGAGACACTGATCAATTTTCCATTTTTCTGAGTCTCAACTTGCGCTGCAGCTTCTTGACGCCATAAGCAGGCTGTTGACCATTCAAACCTTTTCCGAAGATGTGCGTGAACTTTGAGAAATGAGGACATGACCCCCGGGCTGTTCTTATACGAAGAGCCTCAAACCCAAACGCCGATTCGCATGCCATATTCTATACCTCAGGTTTATCAACACCGTGATTCTGGTAAACAAGCTGTTTGCAGACTAGATCATCCCCCTCACAGCTTTGTAATCTCGAGAAGTAGCGCCCAAATAATCCCGACATGTCCAGACATGAGCATCAATCGAGTCTTGGCTACTGAATGCTGCACAGAGTGCCTGGCACAGACTTTGGCGCCTCCGCGCTCTCACTTCGCCTAAAAAGTGTCTGCCAAGTCCAGCATAGTTTCGGGGATGCCTGGGAGTTTTTTGTGGATACCTACAGTAAAATCAGTAAGGCTCTGAGTGTTGTGAGGAGTGTTACAGGTTACAACTTCGGAGCGCTGCACTTTGTGGAGACCTGTTGAGTTTTCCCGGAGTCAAGGCCACCAGGCCGAGAGGTTTCCTGGTCAGCTGCGTTGTGTTTGGTCGCGCGGGCAAGTTCACTCAAAAGTCAGTCTTGAATCGGATACAGGTGCCTGCTAGAAGCCAGAGTGAGAGACCTCAGTACATCGTGTGTTTTGAGTGTTCTGCATGTGGTGCGATGCTTGGAGCGCGAACGGAATGCCTACGATCGGAAGGCAGTTCCAACACGGACGCCTTGAGAATGCCCCTTCGAGCCTTCAATTTAGCTTACCACAGCGAACGCGAAAGCCCAAACGGCCCATGTCCACTGTCCACAACAATCACTTTGTCTGCTTTTCAGGCAAGCTTTTCAATGCTTCTCTTGTTGTAGTCTTCTTTGCAAATCCTCCTTCTAATTTGACTCCACCCCTCACCCGCTTGCCTTTAGTTCAGGCCTTAATGTAGAGTATGGTGAAGTCTAGCAAGAGAGCTCTTGGTCAAAATCTTGACATGATTGTGCGCTCTTGTCTTGCAGGCTTTCTGCCCAAGCCTGGCCGTGCAATGGAGACCAAGAACTTCACATTCAAGTAGAAAGCATAGCAAAATCATGCAGCAACAGGTTGCGCCTTCAAACTCCACATAGAACCTTGAACAAGTCTTTGCCCATCTAGTTTCCTAGTTGGTGTGTAGAAAAATATCTTTGCAACGACTTCAGATCCAAAAGCCCAACCCTGTGTTCGGATCCGGCCTTTCCTACCGCCACAGCCCCCCACCCCCTCTGCTGCAGCCCCCATACCCTCACCCACCCCTCCCCACTCACCCTGCAAAGCCATCATGGCGTCTTCTGAGCTCCTGGGCGCCCTCAACAGGCCCCTTTCCCCCTTGTTAGGCAGGTATGTGCTTAACTGGGTTTCAAGGACAGGTTCACAACCCGAGGAAGGAACAGGGGCAATGCAAGCGGGGACAGGACTGTCTTCACAGCTTACGGACTCGAAGTGATTACAGTTTACAGGAAGCACTGTAGGAACGACTTGAAGAAAATCCCTTGTCGAGGCGCAAGGAGATGGCTGAAGCCGCAGGTGCCGTCTTCGAGGTCCCTGGGCCGAGGGTGTAGGAGTTTAGGGGCTTAAGGGTTTCAGAGCTGACGGAATAAGGGTGCTTTCTGGGGAATGCATGAAGACTATGGAGGGAGTATGTGGACATGATTCTTGCGTGTGATCTGTTTCGGGGACGGTGCTATGATAGGATTTCGGCTGGTCTGGTGATGCGAATCCGACCCCCAGATTAAGTCATAATCAGATCTCGAGTCTAGAGGTCGGTGGTCCTGTGGTCAGGGCCTACTTTGTAGACGCAAGGGACATTGGGTCACATCACATAATCGCTAAACATGGTTCCTGCTACTCCCGCAGCTGGTGCATCAGTTCTAGAACCAAAGATTGTCTGTCATCAAAACACAAACGGGTGCTGCACTTTCTCCCCTTCGTTCGGAGCAGCTTCAGCCTGCGATGCGCGCCTTTACCGAGGGTTCGCCGCGAGCTTCCGCAGCCGATACAGCATGGGCCGGCTGCCTACTCACATTTACACTGGTCATGTGACAGATGCGCGCTGAAAGCATATATGTGAAAGGGTTGCGCAATTTGATTTGGGAGGGGGATCCTTAGCTTGGCAGTCTATGGCTAAGGCTGAGCAGGTGGACCTTCAATGCCAACCAAATGCCTGAAACTTTCCCCTACTCAAAAGATGTGGCGCTGCAGCTCCCAGGGAACGCAGGCCCGCAGGCCCGCAGATCTAGGCTCAAGGCCCCTGCCTAGGACACCTCACAGCTGCAACCCCCAAGGACCAGCACCACGAGACGCAGTTCACCCCGAAGGGCAAGCATCGGCTGCCATGCCCTCAGATGCCCTCGACACCGGGCTTGAATTTCTGTGCCTCTATGCAAGCAAGGGCTGTGGTTTACAAGTGCACCCTTGTCAGTGCATGGATGTCTGCGGCCATTTATTGCCCCATGCAATGCTCGAAAGTGATAACCATTTGCGGGGATTCGGTATGTATGGAGGACACCCTCTTTCTTGCTTTGCTGCCCAAAAGATTCGCTGCACGAATACAGAGAGCACCTTCACACATGGTCAGAGTCTCAGTTCAATGATTACTCATAGAAGAAGATCCGGAACTGCCAAGACGGGTTCAGACGCGCTGTGCAGCTGCTCTGTTGCAATCTTCTTGCAACTGACAACTAGATTGAGGTGCTACCGTCTCTAGTCGATGCTGCGTTTGCGTGTTTTCCTTGGGTGCTTACGTCTTCATCACGTGTCCTTTTTGCCAAATTTTTTCTAACACATACAAGCCAGACCTGGTTCTAGAAACTAGTGCTGATAAAAAAATCCTGCATGACCTTTTGCCAAGCTCCCATGGTTCCCAAGCTAGAGGGTGCGTAGGGTGATTTATGATTTGCAGTATCAGTGGTATCCGCCCTATAGCACGAAGCCCTTGATTGTATTTGTGCTGCATCACCAGGAGGATCATCAATATTTTTCGAGAGCTAGGGTATTAGCTTGTTTGACACGTTCTGAGGCGTGTAAAAGTTTCCGGGGCTCAGGGTTTGCTTATTGCGCGCACTGAGATCCGAAACCTCAAGCGCAAGCCCCTTAATCCCCAGACCAAAAGTCCGAAACCAGCAGCCCTAGCCCTAGATGTTTGCGCACCCGTCCGACCCAGCAATCATTTATTGAATAACGCCCCACATCGCCCAGGGGTGGACACAAGGGACCCATGATTTCTTAGGCCCGATGAAGGCAGAATGAAGCGGCTCGACCAGGCGCAGAATCGAAGCTCAGTGGAGTTGCTTTGCGTGGTCATGTCACAGGGGCTACAGTTACCGAAACAAGGATGATATGGGTGATAGCAGCAATTCCCATTTTGGAGAAACTCCCAAGTGCAAGAGCTGCTTGGGGTTGTGCGTAGTCAAATTCGGGTGATGCTAGACTTGTTTCTTGCTGAAGAGATCACAAGAACGGTTTTCTAAGCATGCGTGTTCGTTTTGTCATTGTGGCGTAGTTTCGTCTTGAGTTTCTTTTGTTGGAATATACACTTTTGGGCTATCTTGAAGTAATTACAGATCTGATGCCTAAAGGACACCAATAATTACATGTTATCCCCGATGGCTAAGTAATGCCCATATTGCCTCGTTGGGGCCCCAAGCCAGGCGGAGGAGGAATCCACTGGTACCATCACGCCCCCAGAAGAGAAATCGCCTCCTCCTGGCAAGGCAGGGATGATGTGGACCGCTGACTATGGTAGACCCCAGGTACTGCTACTGGTAAGGGCGGCTATTACCCCAATAATGCAGTATGGCATAAATCATATCGAAACTGGAGTTATGTACGGGTTTCTGGAGATTATGTAACCTAGAAGCCTACAGGATCACCAACCTAGTGGTTTTAAATGCTTTGTATAACTCTGGTATAGGGAACCTGAAATAGACCTCAACATGATGTTGGTTCTTGTTGCGGCCCCTTTACCGTCTTCTTACACTCAAACATAGAACCGCCATAGCAAGGTTGCAGTTTTTTTTGAGAAGTTTACGGCTAGTCCTAGCCTGTCAGTTTCCTCATGCTGGAATAAGGCAACCAAAAGTTCAGAATTCGTGCCTGTGTGTTAGCCGTGTGTGGAGAGCGTTTGTTGTACTTCATGTTTGCTTTCTCGGACTGCCAAAATATCATCACTCAGACAATCGTATTCAGAGGATACTTCTTGCTGAGAATAGCATATTCCCCCAAGAGTATGCACAACATGACTTCACTCTGAGGTCATGCTGCTTAGTTTGTATGCAGATGCACGTGGTAGGAAGAGCGTGAAACACTGAAATCGTTTATCTGGGGCTCTAGGGAACGTGTGTTCCCCACTTCCTGACTCCCGGATTAGGGCTCAGGTTCTATTTCGGATTTACAATTCAGGGTGTGGTTGGAAGGTTTGATTTATTCTTAGGATACAGCCCGAGCTTCTGATGTATCGTCTTCGGGGCTGAGCTTACTCGAAGCGCCGCAGGTGTCCTGCGCGTACAGTATCTACTGGCCATCTCAGGGCTGTCAATTGAAACGGGACCAGCTTTTGCAAGGTCCGCGCCAGAGAGAGTCCCGCGGAGAAGGCGGCGAGGAAAGCACGGCAGGGCGAAACGTCTCCAGGACCACCTGCTGCACAGGAGGCCCAGGGGTCCTTCCAGGTGGCTCTTGTTAATGGGGAGTTCTCAGTTTACTTGGCGCAAGATGAATCAGGGCGCCTTATGGTTCCGAAAAAGTCCCTGATGTGTTCTTTTAGTCCCTGCAGTATACCCTTACTTGAAAGACCCTCCAGTAGGAAACAAAGGACAGTTTAGGGACAGGGTTTATGGCGTTCAACGCGTCTCGGCATCAGGGAAGAGGGACTTGGTCGCAAAGATGCTGTCATGGGATTTTTTTCATTTCCTACTAACAAGACGTGAGTTCCGCTTCTCACGACTCGCTTTAGTGCTGTTTAGTGCTGTCTCGCTGTGAGAATTGTGCCTCAGGATGTCTTTAGTGTTAGAGGTACAGTATCTGGTAGTTTGACTTGGCTTCTGTCAAGCTAGCAGGCAGCTGCAGTACGGGCTTTTGAAGTCTAGACCGGAAGAGAGCTGCCTAAGTCTGTGAGCGCTGAGCAGTGTAGCTGATTGAATACTTTCCCCAGCAGGCTTCCCAGCGCTCTCTAAGATTATCCTGCTACCTCAGCTTGCACCAAAGAACATGGAAAGCAGTTCAGGCTTTGCCCCTCAAGTCTAGCCTTAGGCTGAGTGTTGCGTGCCACCAGGCCTTCGGCGGTGCTGCCCCATCTGAGGAGGTACCCTATAAGCTAAAGACACCGGGCTTCTTGAGATGGATCCTTTCTGGGTCTCAGGTGATTCTAGTTTGGTGGGGTGAAATTGTCAGAAGCCCCGCATGTAGGACTGTGTGGAGTTTCGGGCTTACACGGAAAATTTTGACAAGCCGGTAGCCAGTTTGCGATGCTTCTCGAAAGGTGCAACATAGTCGACCGGATCGGCCATACAAAAACAATCTCTTCAAGCCGACTCACTTCTGGCTCATCGCTGGAAAGGGCACAAGGTTTGAAGGCTCAAGCACCGCTATTCCAGGCAATGATTGGGACTGTCCGATCATGAGGCTCCTTAACGTCGCGGCCCGAAGAAATGAGACTGTAAGTTCGCGGCTTTCTTGCAGCTCCCAACAAAAGCAACGCAACCTGAGCGGAAGTCAAACCCGAAATGCCTAGGAAGCCAAGCTATTGAAAGCCTACTGGGACGTCCGAGGCTCTTAGGCCCATGCCTGAAGTGCAACTCTGTAGTAACAAATTCGCCCAAAGTGTTCAGCCAATGTCTCGCAGCCTATTCACAGGATTTGAACGTAATGCTGTGCGTGCCCTGAGCCCTCATGCCCCACCTTCAGACCATGGTGCCAAAGCATTACACCCACAAGTGGATGAGGCCCAGGAGGCTTCACCCAGTGCAGCGAAGCCAAGGCTTGTTGAGAAGTTACTTTGGCATCTTTAGGTGGGCATGTTGCAGGGATCATATTGGGCCTATGGGATTGTGCAGGGCTTGTCCGGGGACTGTAAAGGGCTTGTTAAGGCAATGCAGGGTCTAGGATCGGTTGGGGGGTTCTGTTTTGTTTGAAATCATGGGAACCGCAAAGCCTTGTGTGATCTCAAACTCCGGCTGGACAACCAAATATCCTGGCTTGTTGTGTAGGCTTCAGGCATGCCTATGGTTCACCAGCATTGGCCCTCAAGGCATCCATTCTTTGAAAGCTTCTTGAACCATAGGGTCGAGGGCTGTTTCTCAGGGGGGTTTAAGGGGGCATAAAGTCTGGCAGTACCCCTGCAGCACTCTGCTTTCAAGGAAGGATCCCGTGCATCTACGAAAAACAGCCCAAGCCTATACACACACAAGCCACGTCACACTCTTGACAACTGGGATGAACATGGGGTTGAAGACTGGTTAGGAAGAAGTAGGACAGCCCTGGGCTGCAACCATCATTTTCAAGATTATTTGTAGCGTTTCCGCTGGCGACCCCCGGCAACGCGAGACTCCTCACTTACTTGGCTTTGCTTCAAAACTTTTTCAAATCGTGTCTGTACTACAGTTTAGACAGACTGCCGAGTTTAGAAGGAGCCCTGTGGAGCCCCTGGCGCCGCCGGTGCTGTTGGAGAAGGAGGTTTACCGCAGCGGGCGAAGCGGGTCAAGGGAGATGAATCAGGGGCGCTCCGGGGATCCAGAGGCTATGATGTTTTCAGGCTTTGGCCAGGCCTGGTGCTCATGTTGGCCATGTTCCCGGCTGTATGGATCGATGGCTTTGCCGCAGGAGACTCCGGAGAGCAAGGCCCCGGCGGCAAGCGCTGCCCCAGCCAGCGCCTGAATTCAGCGTGTGAAAGAATTTGATGCGTGGCGGTTCAGGATGAGTTTGGCATCAGCCGAAAAGGAAGCCCAAACAAGTGCAACGGGGTTGCCGCCCTTGCTTTCTCAAGTTGCGGCGAACAAAATGGCTGCCCAAAAGAGGGCCAATGTCCTGGGCTTATTCGCTGCCTCAATCTTTCTAGACAGTGCCCAACTTTCCTCCAGAAAGCCAGCAGAACCCAGCAGATCGACAGACACATAGATTGATAGAAGTCTAGCAATTTCGCTCGTCGGCCCTTCACAGCTGTTGGGTCCTGGATCTTCATATAAATAAACAGACACAAACGGATATATATATATATGTATATGTGTTTATGCGTAGGCATATCTATCTATCTATCTATCTATCTATATATCTACTTATTTGAAATAGATTTTCTTTTACAGGGGCTTGGCGGACAAGCAAAATACTTGTGTGCCTCAGGCCTAAACTTCGAACCAACAACCTGAGTCTCAAGCTACGGGTGCATCTCGACGTCCCCAATGATCCTATACATCCCTATATGTAGCTAGGGGTCCTGAAGAATCCCCGATGTCAGACTCAGGCAGACATCGATGTGACCGTGGCCTGTGAGGCGGACGATGAGAAGCTCCCGCCTGACCAGGAGGCTTGACGGGTTTAGGGTCTATAGGGTATGGAGGGCTTTGGATCATTTTCTCCGAAGCCAGGGTGGGTAGGAGATTTTGTAAATGTTACGCGATCTGGGGGTCCTTGTTGGCCGTGGGTGAAACTCACCGTTATCGTCAAGTGGTAAAGGTGGTTGTTCAATGAGTGGAAAGATGTTAAAAACTTCTACCCTGAAATCTGAGACACCAGAACGATACCCCCAAACCTGCAGCACGATATCAGCACCCCACGCAAAGCCGAGCAGTGTTGATGCTGTAATTCAAAAAATCTACAGGCATGGCGCCCTCTGAATCTCCTTCCGGCCAAAAGCAGATGTTGAGGGGCTCTTGCAACAGAGCAAATATCGAACGCGCTAGATGCCATCTATATGAAGCATGAGTAACCTGCCAAGTCGTCAAAGGCTCTCGATGCACTCTGTGACGCGCTGAAGAGCGCTTTTATCTTTCCAAGAGAAGTCTTGCACAGTTATCCGCGAATGTTGAGGACTTTTTTTGGGGCTGCCCCAAATCACACGCTTAACAGTTGTTTAGAAATCACGTGAAGAGATTGATGCATGCATCATTGTGGAGAGTGCTTGAGGGGACCTTTCCTTGGAGAAACTCACACACTACAGCACCGACCGCATACCTGTGCGCTTTCTCGGAAGCTTCCTTTCTGTGCGCCGTCGTGAGTGTCTGATTTGCCGCGTTGAGATGCCTTTTCGTGTCCTTCTTGCTCCGTGAAAGCCACCGCATCTGCTGTTCGGCCTTGGGAGTTTGTGTGCTGTTGTTTAGGGTTTGCATGAAACATGTGGAGAGACGAGAGACATGGCATGGCCAGTCGTCAGCATGCTGTGGACCCGTGCTTTGCAGATTGAAGTCAGTTTAGGCCAAACCTGCAAAACAGACGCAGAGCAACGTTTCATGCTGGCCACTTACTCTAAGGAGCCCTTTGCAACCACTCAGCCAATTAGAGTTTTTGACTGCCACTCTGAAGCCAGCAGCGAAGCTGTCACAAAGCCTCAACCAAAACCTGTGTACCTAATCATGGGACTCAGTGATCCTGCCATGCAACGTGATGCCTGCTAACTGTGCTAGCAGCACGGCTGAACCCCCTGGAATCGGGTCGCCGAGAGGACCGCGACTTGGCAGCAGGATCATGTCGCCAAGCATCTTCACCTTGTTGCTCTTTTTGAGAGCCCTGTTTCAAAGGCCCACCAGAGAGCAGACATAGAAACACGAATGCCTTGCGTTTAGCGCTGGGCACCCTGATCCTTCAATCTGCTGAGGCTGGCATCTGCGGATCTATGCGGCTGAGTGATAGCGATTTGGAGGGAGGTTCGAATTGTTCGCGGACCTCATCACTCTCCAGCACTCGTAGCACTGAGAAGTCCAGGAAGGTGGCTTGGCAATCAGTAAGACGCCCAAGAGGGCGGCGTCCACCACCCTCTTCCCAAAAGTCAACTGACCTGTCAACGTCAAAACACTTAGGTCCCAAGCAACCGCAAGGCAGAGGCCAAGACAGGCCCGAAGACGACGGCTTTGGGCTTTGGGGGCTTCAAAGGTTCAGGCAAGGGCACGTGCTAGACGGGTGGTTCGTGGGCTCAAGCGCTGGGTATGGCGTTATGCTGTGAGAGCCCGAGGCAGTCGGGAATGCGGAATTGAGCTCTTGAGGATTAGGGTCTGCAGATGGTTCAGGCTTGAGGGATGAGTGTGGGCTCCAGATGCCAGTGCTGAATAGGGGCTTTTCTTGTCGAATTGGGGGCGGGCGCCAGTCAGGAGCTGTAGCTGTGGAACTATGGTATGCGTGCTTCACATAAGGGCCACTTGGGCATGTGCCCAAATTAGGTCTGAATATGACCCGCTCAAGTCATTTGATATGAGCCAAAGATACTGCCTTTATTATGGACAATGAACACCATTTGATTCCCTTGGTCAGTTGGTATTCTCGCAAACTTGAGTGTGAGGTGGAGCCTAAGCCCAGTGCCTACACGCTTTTCGGGACCCGCTTCTTTCATTTGGTAAGTTGGCAGAAGGGAGCAGGGTATTGGGGTGGGGGGCTTACACTCAAGTACTGGCAAGAGGGCAATCCTTTGGGTCAGGCGGGGATGAATCACCATCGCCGACCAACAGCCCAAAGAAAAAGGGAAAGCCACTGGGCTGACTTGCTTTAGATATGGGGGGATGATCTGGAGTTCGAGGGCTCTTTTGTGACGGAGACATGGAACAGAAACCGCCTCGACTGAACCGTTTGCGTTGTAGGATTCAGGATCATGCTGTGGCTGTGGGATTTAGGATGCAGGGTTTGAGATGCAGATTGATGCGGTTATGAGCTTCGGATCCAGCTGCCGGATTGAAAGATTTTGGGTTGTGGGACGGGACGTTTGGCTTTCGGATCTGCTCCTTGGTATTTACTAGTAGGAGTCCGGATCTCGAGTTGTCGGGCTGGACAGAGATAGCGAATGTGTCTGGTGCTAAGACAAAGGCTTCTAGAAACCATGAGGCTGCGGTAGTGCAGTGGGCTGCATCGGCCGTTGTGTGAAGGCTCTTGCAAGCAACAGCTGTGGCACCTTGGACTCGAGACTTGTTCACTCTGCTGTAGGGTTTACTCCGTATGCAGTATGCCATTGCATAGTCGGTTGCACTCGTCATCTGCGGCTGCCTTGCAAACGTGTGATTGTGATCCAGATTTCGTGATTGTAGCGTTGAGTGTTCAGGGCGGTGCTGAGAAGGTTTTTGGTGCTCGAGGCCAATGCTCATAATGTTGTGTCTTGAAAAGCTGCAATCTTATGCTCATTGGACAAGAAAGCCCCCCCCAACGTCCCTGATGCCTGTCTTTTAAGTTAGAGGTCGCTGCTTACCGTATTTCAAGTAATGCCTAAGCAGTGATCAAGAATGACTTTGCATGCCATCCTGCCAGAGCCTGGTAGATTGCTGATATCTCCCCACCTGCCCTGATGGCAAATATTCCCCGTACAGTATTTTCTGGCAAATTGTGGGGTGGCAGGTTTCATTCTCAGGAGAGGGGTTATTAGAACGTTATGTTTGTAGTCTTCTTTTTATGGCTGTTTCTCAAAGTGATGGTGTAGGAGAACCCCAGCAGGCATGTTGAGCTGCTGACGGAACCATACTATAAACCCATTGCCAAACATCCTCCGCAACTCACATTTCATCTCCGTGTCCAAGCTGCGATATCGCAACATATCGTACCCATGAATTGTCATGGGGGATGATGCAAGGCCTGCGCAATCCCTTCTCCTGTTCAAGCTCAGAAGCTCCCGAAAGACTCTCGCACTTCTCAGAGTAAACTCTGTTGGGATCTGGAGGCGCACAGTTCTCAAGGAGCAGAGCGGAGCAGGAGCTTTGACCATAGACGCCTGGCGGAAGCCTTGTTGTAGAGTCTAGGGTTTGCATGAATTTGCTTACCCAAATTTGAGAAAGCTCCCTGAAGTCGGATTCTTTCCTAATTACTTGCCTTGTTAGGCCCTCCGTGTTTCAGGCCGACTCTGGTTACAGGATCCAAGACGTTTCCTGTGGTGAGGAAGCACAAAAAGAGCTCGCACGATCGAGGATGATAGTCTTTCTGTTCTTGTTGATTTAGTTAGATTAAGAAGTAACCGCCAAATCTGGTGACAAGCCACTACCTGGAGTCCCGAGCTCATTGCTCGTTCCGGACGCCCGTCTTCCAACACTTCTTGTTTGCTAGTGCCTTGCATTGGATAAGAGGCCCTGCGGCTTGCCCTCAACCAAACTTCCATTTTGCCTGCACTGGTCAAGGACAGTCCGCTGCAACATTTTTTCGATGCGCGGCTCATCATGCGGCCAGATTCCGTTTTCAAAGCCTCGCGGCATCAGCTTTAGCCCCAAATGCCTGAAAACTCCATCCCGCTCGGAAATTCCTTTGCCCAGAGGAAAGGTTCACTGTACAGAATCTTGCATTCCAAACCCTACGCGCTGTGAGCCATGGCCACCTAATATGGGGGGGTTTCCATATAGCTGGCGCCCGCTTTGTTGGAGGTACCAATAACGAAGATTGTAATATATTGAGGGTCTATTTGGGGCCCTTCGTGCTATGGAACCCATATCCCCTGGAATCACCGAAACGGGATTTGTTTTCTGAGGTGAGCTCTGACGAGGTTCTGTCCTATGTAGTGCAGGAGCCATGGCTTCTTTTGGAGTCTTAGGGTTTAGGACTTGTGGTTAGTGTAGAGTTTAGGGTTTAGAGTTGAGGGGCAGAACGCGCCATGTCTCGAAGAGCACTCAAAAACAAGAACGACAGCTAAAACAACAAAAGAGGCAGCAACAGCACTAGGAACGCAAGCAAGGAGCTGCACCAAAAATGCCTGGGTGCCTGTGTGGTGGAGTTTGCAGATGGTCGGCTCGAGTTCTTCGATTGCTCAGACTTCAACTCCTTTCTTGCTGCTGGGACACCGCTCAGCATGTCTTAAACTTTTGGTTCTCTTCTTCAACTACGAATTCAGGACCCTCCACGGCCCAATGACATTAGAGTTAGCACATCAAGCCGAGCACGAGAATACCTCCCATAAACTAACCTGGAGCCTCACATACAACCATTTTAAGAGGACGGTTCTTTGTATTTGAAGCCCTTCTTGGGGGAGGGTGTAATTTTGCCCGGCTTTTCAACATGCCAAAAGAAGTCACTGGCAAGGTGAGCGCCCTGGCCAAGAGCAGGGTGGCCATGGGAGAAGATGCGGACCCAGAACCGGGGCTGGATTAGAAAATTGGTTCCGAGTTTGGAGCAACAAATCTGCATGCAATCCGTGCAACTGAGCACTACTGCAAGTTGAGTTTTTGAAGATCATAACCCGCTGCACTTTCTATCTACTACTGGAAATCGCATCGTTCAACACCTCTCTGAGCCCTGGGTTAGGAAACGGAGTGGAGAGCTACCAAGTCACTGCTTCGGAAGATGGCGAATCTTCCAGTGCGGTCCCTGCTGAAGCCAGGCGGAATGTCACGTTCTCGCAGTGTTTTGGGTTAAGGGTGCAGTCCCCTTATAGATATCTGTATACCTGGGGCCCTATGTGCAAGGACCTCAGTTGCAAGAAACGCCAAAGTTGGGGCAACTACTTCGACGCGCTCGGTACTGTAGTTACAAGTGGACAGAAGTAGGAGAAGGGTGCTTGACTCGAAGGTTTTTTTGCGAGTGCAGCGCAGTCGTTTGCATCCGAAGGCGACCACAACTTTTTTGTTTGGAGGGCGCAGGGTCGAGCATCAGAAAGCTATGGATTCGTGCTCTGCAAGAAGCACACCCTGGCCACGCTTCATTCATAGTGTGCAACGGTCTTGCATAGCAATGGGTTTTGGCAACAAAAGAAGCGTGCAGAACCCTCAGCAAAGCGCCTTCTCACTATACAGGAAGAGCAGAGTTGGCTATCGTTGCTTGCGACACATACAAGCTTAGATAAGATCGAGCCAAGCCATCAGTCACGCTCTACAACCCAACCCCAAGCTCACCTCAGTGTCTGTACCGTGTTATCTGGACTAGAGGACCCCAGGCTATTAAAACAAACCCCCAGTTCAGCAAGATTCAGCCCTCAAAGAAGTGCTACTCGTCATCTGCGAAGGGGATCCCACTTGTCGGGCTCCTGAACCAAGGAAGACGCCTCGCAGCCCTGGCCTTGTTTTCGAGCCTTTCGACTCGTCCCTGCCTCTCCGGGAGCTGGTGGACAGATTGGAAAGGTGGCTTGGGGTGGCTCCGCGTAGGTTTGTGGGATGAGCAGTTTCCAGAGCTTCGGGTGTGGACGAGTGGGCTCATGTCATCGGGTCAAAGGCTCATGAGTCCAGACTAGACTAAACTCAGCAGCTTAAGTTTCATCGCGGCCGAGGAGTGCCTTTTCTGAGTTGTGACCATTCTATCATCCGTTTCATCATCGCACCGGTGTTTAGCAGGGCATTTGGGCAAGCTGGGTGTCATCTTCTTTATCATTCTCTGGCTCACAACATATCTGGATGCGCTTTTCTTTATGGCCCGATGCTTTTTGGCTTGCTCAAGGTGAACCCAAGTCCGTGCATGTTGTGGTGTGGCAGAGTAGATCAGTCGAGTCAAAAGCAAGTCCACCTTTTGCGACGTTCTGCTACGTAAGTGCTCGGATCAGGCAGCGGCGGGTGCCGTGTTTTGCCGCTGGCGAGCTTTGGGCAGTTGCGTGTCTGCATGTACGGCGTCGTTCCTCATGCCAGTTCAGTTTCAATCGATGCTGAAATTGGATGAAGGAGATGGTGCAAGGTATCCTTCGGACAGGGTCGGGGTGGACTTCCCTAAGACCCGTAAGGCAGCCCCAGGGCAGGTCACCCCCCATGCCATGCGTTAAGTTCCTTGCGTTGCTTCTTGGTCCTGAGGTCTCACTGTACTTCAAGAGACCAGAAAAGCACCGTTCCAATTTGCTCCAGACGGTAGCGACCTTAGCCCAGGTTGTGACAGCCAACGACATCCTCGAGCTTTGCGGTGGCTGCGTGACGAAGTCTTCCAAGGAAATCTTGGAAAACATGACCCTCAGGACTGGCTCAAAAGTCTCAATCTGTCAATGGAGAACCAAAGGGAAAAGAACATGGAACATGACATGGACAACAGAGTTTATAGATGCTTCATGGGGACAATAATTAGGCGGTGTGGTGCCCCGCATGGATGGCAAAAGTTTCACAGTTCGTGGAAAGCACGGAGCCCCAGAGCCTTGTCAGCAAACAGGGTATCACGAGCAAAACCAGTTGAGCCTTGTGGATACTGTAAGCTTCCCAGCTCTGTGACGTAGCCCATCAGTAGAACTGTTGCTGTTGCTCTTCCACTCTTCATCCATTCTCTTGCAGCTGTTTAATTCGATGCTATAGGTGCTACAGTGACCGGTCCCAGCATGTCGCCTTGCTTATGCCAGTGCAGAAGATTCGGGAGGAGCATCTTGTCTAAAGAGCTCAGCGATTTCGAGCTCGACACTACAGAGGACACGGCTGCGCTTGAAGTAATGCAGAAGTCTCCTGGCTGCAGCCGTGGCAGGTATCTGGAGTCTACAGAGCAACTGATCAAATTGCCATGAATCTACAGGGGTCCACTCCTTGTTGCGATGCTGACAGGGAGGGCCCTCAGGTTAGGCTACAGTGACAGTCGCTGTACCAGGTCCACGTGTAGCTTGCTTTCACTTGCTGCAGGCTCCTCAATTCCTCGGGCCGAGCAGTACCAGTTCTTGCTCAGCCGGATGCACCTTCGCCAAGCTACAGGAAGGGATTTTTGAGAGCCTGGTAGTCAACGCGATGATCATCCTTACCATATTATGCTGTGGGCAGATTATGGGAACCTCACCCTTACCCCAAATGGTGGCGACCTCACCCAGGCGCTACTACCGCAAGTGCTGGCATACCTCGTGATACTACTGTTGATGTTGTCGTTCTTCTTATTGTTGCTGTCGGCATCGCTGTCATGTTCTGGGCACTGCCCCTCCCCAAGAATCTCACTGGATATCGACCCAATCCCTAAACCCTAGACTCCTTGGACGGAAGTCCCAAACTTTATTGTGCTATTCATGTTGATGCTAGTATACCGCTCACGGCTTCTGGTGCCGTGATCATTGCCAGCCCTCGTGCTCTCGTCAAGAACCAAAAGTCAGAACAGATCGCAGGAAAACACCTGCCTGCTAAATGGCGATCCACTTGTGCTTCATATTCCTGAGAGTGAACGGGTTACCACTGCTCAGGGCATTATGGCTGCCACTGCTGTCCAAGTGGGTCTTTAATGTTTCCTGCCAAGCCGATGTTGGGTGTGTTCTGTACCTTTGAAGGTTCACCTCCTGTGCTCCAGGTGCCGCCGCTAGCTGGGACTTTCCCAATACAGATCCAACAAAACCTGGAGCGGGTTCCCCGCTTACTCCATCAGTATTCCCCACGTGTCTCTCATGTCCCTAAGGGCCTGCCAGTTTTGAAAAACACCCAGTTCATGAATTGCAGGACGTCGGGGCGGATCCGAATTCTAGCTCAATTCGATCTGGCAGTTCCCTGGCCTGCATGTGCTGGGCAGGCTTGTAGCACTCAACTCAAACAGGGCCGTCCTGTGGCCTTCTTCCTCTTAGCCCCAAGCTGCGTAGTTGCTGGAGGATTGCATACAAGAGCCTTGACGCATCGCGGGGTACTCTCAAATCCCATGTTGAGCACATACAGTATTGAGAACCGTGGATTGTTTTGTTTTGCAGCCAAGGCCCTGTGGACCGTTTTTGGATATAAGGATGACTCTGACCTGTGGTGGTGGGAGAGTGAAGATGTTACATCCAACATCTTCCTCCACTCTTGTGTCGATTTTTTGGCATTCGGCCGCAAGAACTCTGATGGCAGGGACCAGGCGCCTGTGGCAAAAGTCTCACTGGATGAGAAGCTGTCCAAAGTGATCGGACGCGCCTGTACCAGCCCCTTCCGGCACGTGGTCGTCTATGAGGAGGCCAACGACCGGCAACTCAGAAATCCTTGCCCTTTGATCTGCAGAAAGTATCGGCCTTTGGAAAAATCATGCCTCTATGCCAGGCAATATAACATAATATACCATAACATAATTACTATCATATAACATAAAATAGTATATTATAAGATAGTATATAACATACTATACAGAGCCTGCCTCTCCTGCGAGCTCTACAGACAGTCTCCTTAGATCGGTTACATGTTCCCAAGAGACTCCACATGGCATCCTATCATTCGACATAGGGGTGACCCCTTTACAGAGGATTAGAATCTTTGTAATGAAGTCGAAAACAGATTCCGTAATTCTGAGACAGCCCTCAAGGAGGCTCATTGTGCTGGTCAGTCAGTTATTTTGGAGTAATGCAATCGAAGGCTTGGACGCCGCGGGATCCCTAAGCTCTTGCCAGCATAAAACTAGCTCCCAAACTCTGAGCTGTGAAGTCCAAGGCTGTGAGATATCCTCTCACGAGTTTGTGCAGTCACTATGCGGCGCTGGACTCCTGTCACAACTGGACTTCAACAGCTGCAAACCACGGCCCGCCCGCGACTCGCAGAACAAATGAAGAGCGAGGATTACTTCCTATGGGGGTTTGGAGTTTGTAGAAAAGGTGAAGCTTTATTTCTGGTGATGTTTCGCAGGCCTGCTCCTGCTCGTAAGCGGGTCAGCACCATCTGTACATCCGGACCCGACAGCCAATTTTTCCACTTCTCATAGCCTTGATGTCAACCGAGAGCCAGAATCCTAGGGAGAGAGATCGGGGACACTCACCAGTACGAGTAGCATATGCCCTGCTGGGTGACGTTGCTGTATTAGACTAGACTTCCAGCTCCCGAGGTCAATGACACTTGCAGTCATGCAGGAGCCTTGTCAATGATGGGGGTCCATAGCATCATCCTACATGCGCTCAGACGCACCGCCTAATCACAAACTATCAGGTTTCCGCCGGATGTTTTCCAGTCATGCTGGCATCACCTCCGACTCCATGTCGAAGGACGGCGCGGGAGGCTTCTATTGTGTCAAAGCCCCGTCTGAAGTACAAGGCGGACTTGGGTACAGTGCAGAGGACCAGACAGAATTCAATATAGGACCTGAATATAGATTTCGTAGCAGATCATTCTTACGACATGCCTTTGGTGCGTACAGCATGATCTACTCTCAAACGCTATTGTCGCTGTTTTATGGCTCTGAGACACGATTTCTATAGGACTTAAATGGTGCAAAGATCACTCCAGGCTTCCTTGCTTCAGGGTATGGCGCTAAGGTTGCACCATGCCGTTTGGAACCGTGTGCCCTGCACCCAAGCCCACCCCGCTCAAGTAGGGAGGGTTTGGGGGCAAAAGGAGAGCTCGGCAATGTCTCCAACGGCGCAGAAGGACCACCCGGATTGGGCTTGGCAGGTAATCCTTCTAGGGTAGTGGGGACAAAAGGGAAGACAAGGTGGAAAGCTTCCCAGACATGGCAATATTTAGTCCCTTTCTGGAGTCCTTGTGCTAGGTTTCTTTTGGTACTGCCAGCATGTGTGAATTCCATGAGCACGCGACCGGCCAGGATCCGGGTGGACCCCCAGGAACTGTCAGCTTCAACAACATGGTGGAAGTGGAAGCTTTGGTGGGCTTTCTGAAAAATTGGATGTCAAAATGCATGGTGACAGGTGGTTTAGGGCACACAGATTTCTTTCGTGTTTTCTGCCTTGATGTTTGAACCTTGTGCGGCAAGGCGAAGCCCGTAATTGATTCACTGATTCACGCAGAAAGCAGACTTTCTTGCCAGATCATGGCAGTGTCTCCTTTTTTCATTTAGGCCTCACGCACATGAGGGAGTTTCTATTTTTAAAACAACCATCTTCGTGCGAACTTCTAGCCAGGTAGTCCCAGTCTGCCCAGTTCACCATGGGAAGTTCATGCAGCGCCTGGGTTTGAAATTGGAAGTAGTTTTCTTGTCTTCCCTCTTTAAGGGATCGACAAAAAGGGTAAACAAATCTGTTTTGATCGATACACGGGATCCTCTTGTGCAGGGTTTGTATTGAGCATCCCCCCATTTGCCCCCACAAGCTTGAGCAACCCAGTAAGCAATCATAACAGGGAGGAGCATGTGACCGTGGAGACCCTGTTACTTGAGAACATGATGCCTGTGTACTATCCTGTAGCAACAACCAGCCACAGTGTATGATGCAAATAACCCTCTACCTACTGTTCTTGTAGGTGCTTCAGAGCACCGAGCTCTACACGCTGAATCCTATACTTGGAGGTTCTGAGGACCTCAAGGAATAGGCTCATCATGGGGATCATTTGGATTACTACAGCTTATATCATCTATAAGCTATTGTAGCCCCAATGATCCCCATTATGAGCCTATAAGTAGACTAAGTATACTTACTAAGACTTCTAAGTCCCGCCAGCCCTCCGAATTGGTTGCCAGAGAACTGAGGTACGAGGCTCTGAAGGAGCTTCTTGCCACTGGGCCAGCCAGGGTGGGGGTATATTATAGCATATTATAGTATATTATGGTATATTAAAACAGTATATGATGGTATACTTATTGGTAAATTATGAGATATTATGGGGATTATGGGAATATATGGGGGTTTATATTGGGATGATGGAAAATACAATGGGAACTACTATTTAGGGTTTAGGGTGTTGGGATTTGTATAGGGATTATATAGGGATTATGGGAATATATTGGGGGTCTAGAGGAATAATGGAAAAGAACATGGAAACTACTAATTAGGAATCACGGGATCCTTTCTCAAACAAGGGTGGGCTTCGAAGAGGGGACTACTACTCTCGACCTGGCGCTGCCAAAAAGACTGTAGAGTCGCTACCTTTTGCCCACATGTGATGAGGAGCCTGTAGAAGCTGGCAACTGCTCTGTTCCCTCCGCTCGGAGCAAGCATGCCAGCCAAACTATTCCTATAAAACGCTGAGCTTGGTTTGTGGTTGGTAAGCCCGTCTGGACATTCCGAATCCTTCGTTGGTCAGCAGGACTCCTCTCTGATGCTCCCACGTATGTAGGCAGGGTTTGCAAAACAATGCCAGTTTTTAGGAGCGCAGTGTCCAATTTGTCTGTGCCTGTGCAAGCTATCATCTAGCCCAACGATATTGCGCTGGCATGTCGGACACAAAGTGGTCGTTGTCCACCTGTTTTCCAACTCGCAGCACCTTTCCAGGCGTTCCGCAGTCTGAGGGTCTTTGCTTTTAAGCTGTTGCTTCGGTCTTGTTTTCTGGCTTCTTCAACTTCTAGCGCCAAGCCCAGAGAAGCCCACACGAATCCTTCATGGGGCCAGGCAAGCCAATGCCCACAAAACTACGACGTGAAGCAACCCCACATCTGAGCTTGCAACAAGAGGACAGACGCATGAATTTCATTGCTTCGCTGCAGGCTTTTAAGCCCACTGGGACCGCAGTTCACACCTGAAACTGTGCATCCTCGTATTCCACATTGCATCCCAGGCAGATTTCCATAAGCTGAAGGAGCTAGCGCAGGACCACGATTCAGATTCAGCGGGGGAGGGATGGAAGCGCTGAGCTTAGCGTGGTCACTTGGTTGCATAGCTTGTATGAGTCTACGCTTGCCGTTTCAGCTTTCTAGTTGAGACTCCAGGGGTGTGAGGTCGCAAGGGTTCATGTGTGTCATCCCCTGAATGGAGATCCAGGCATCAATGCCTGCTTGGCAGGATCCTTCCACCTGTGTGGCCTCCTGTACAGCTTTCTGCAGGCCTGGTCACCTTCTCTTCACACTTTGCTAGTCTTTCCTCTGCCTGCAGGTCGTGCGCGAAATCATTTGGCAAAGTTCAGCGCCGCCCTCTCTCTGCAAGCCACTATAAGACTGCCATCAAGAAGGCCTGTTCGGTAGACTGGTTGGCATTACTGTCCTGTATGGGCATAAGTGATTGCCAGTCACTACTGCCCTGATTGGGTAGCGCTCTGTCGAGCATGCCAGCACAAAGGCGTACAAAGTGCCTGCAGCGATCGAATCTTCTGTGTTCCGAAGCATAAGCACTTAACCCATAACGAGAGACATTGACCACTATTGCCGACCTGATGGAGCTCTGCAAAGCTAACAAGCTTCCCTGGAAGATGATAGCCACACCGACGAATCTGGCACAGTGGATTTTGGAAGTACCCGTAACGTAGCTTGGGGCTTGTATGTCTGACAGAGCCCATCAACATTGCTGGAACCACAAGAACCCTCTTCAGGGGACCCTTTAAGCAGACATTGCGCGTGTTCACAGGGAGGATAGGGCTCCAGTCTTGAGGTTCTGGCCGCCCGTTTTCATACCAGATGGACACGCAATAGTTTACGCCCTTAAGGACCATTGTGTCCCCACCCACCCAATACTCTATTTGAAATGGAACTGCACCAAAGGATGGGTTGATTGGGGATGGTTCTATGAAGATTTGAGCCTTGGAGCAGTTCAGGGGCACAGCCGTTCAGCTTGGAGGACTGTACTTCTCCCCTGCCCAAAAATTTTCTGAACACCCAAAGTCCTAGACTCCTGAACACCAATTGAGACTCTTGCAAGTTCGTGCAATGCCCTGCGCAGTTGCCTGGTCGCAGCTGCCTGCGGCTTCTTCGGGATCATGTGTCCAGCCGGGTTGCAGGCTGGAGTGGTAGAGATTAGTGTTCAAGGTCTCCACTTACCTGAAATCTCAAACATCTAATTCCTCACCCCCTCGCCGCGAATCGCGAGTACCCTGCCGCAAATTCCTATTCATACTGCTTGAACTCCCCAGCGCAGGGAAACTCTGACCTCTGCAGGCTCGTCCAAAATCACGGTCTCGCCCTTGAACGCCCTCCAATATTTTTCTGCCCTCCCCAAACAACCCATTTAAGAGCACAGTGGTTTTTTCTGGAGAGAGTAAACTTATGGGAGGATTCCCAAAGTCCCTAAACACACCCCAGTTTCGAGAACCCCCCCGCACTGTCGGACATTCTTCCATGCTCCGAGGGGGGCTGCGGCTGCCCGGCGTGAAGCAACGGCAGGTGAAGCCCCTGGATGCAGCCCCTCGACTGGATATTAGGAGGGTTCCTACTAACTTCTCTTAGGGACATTGCTCTGTTTTGGGGGTTTCTATAGATATCATAACGGGCTGCCTGGTGATAAATGTGGGGCTTCCCAACGTCATGGGTCAATTTTGGGGTTTGTTCTGTGATAGGATTTTGCTATGCTTGAGGTGTACCAGGGGCTGCTAACTTTCAGAGCTGCCCACCGAAGCTTCCAAGTATGGGCCCCTAATTCAGGCCCAGTGTGCTGGATCCATGGTTTCAAAGGCTTAAAAAGCTGAGCATGGTGCGTGATTCGTGGTTCCTTGTGTAGGGGACTGGGTTCACGGAATTTAGCAATGAGGTGTTTGGATAGTAGGGGATGGGGTTAATGGATTGACGTTTGGTGTCCACGATTTGAGCATTGTGTCGTTTATCATGCGAGGGTTTAAGTTGAAGGGTGGAAAAAGAGTAGGGCAAGCAATGGCCGGACATCTCGACATGCGAGCTGGGATTTAAGGTGGATCGCCGCCAACCTACTTTCCCGAGCGAGTAAGAGATCTGCTAACACTGACGATGTAAATTATCGACTTTGCTGCTTGATGCAGAATGGGACATAATGTTTAGACCTTGACATTCAGCATTCAGAGGAGGATCAGGAATTTGGGGCTGCGGCCTTTGGTCTAGGCCTCTCCAAAATGCAGGGTTCATAAGAAGCATTGGGCAACTGTGCGGTATCACCACGTCTATAAGAACCCTTTCGATGGTACCTCTTTGAAATTGTCCACTTCAACGGCAGGCCCCGGGTCGAGCCCACTCCTCCTGGTTTTCCTCCTTTTGCTGTAGCTGCAGCATGGCTGCTGCCCCTCGGGCCTTGCTTTATCTGTAGGCGAAGGGTGATGGTAGGTAGGGGTTTACACTTAGCCTGGAAATCGGGGTGTAGGATTCAGAGTTCAGGTTTCAGGTTGTAGGGTGCTGGGTGGGGGGTCTGGAGCATTGAGGTAGGACTTAGGAGGCGGGCTTTTGGGTCAGGTCACGGGATATTGTTGGCATGTCTAGGTTTGAAAGTATCCTGCTTGTTTCACATTGTTCCCATTAAGGGTTCAGATTTGCATGAATCTCAAGGATCACTCGAAATATTTTCTTGCGGTCTTTCTGAATCAGGTACCGAGGACGGTGCGAGCTTGATGTCAACGTACGACTCTAGTAAGCTCGTGATGAGTCGTTTCATGCACCGCACGTATTCGGATCTGCATGCCCAGAAGGACGATCCTTACATGATTCCAGAAACCTCTTTCTAGTACCATATAGTCACTATGTAATCCCAACCTTGTTCCTCAGATTGTCCAAACTACTGCAAGAATCCGTTGGAAAAGACATAACCCTAGCTAGATGCCCCCGCAACCTCAACAATGAAACCAGTGCCAAGGATCGGACGAAAGTGTCAGCAAGCTAATGACTGCACTGAGCGCCGTCTTCAAGCTGACTTGACTCGCTCAGGGCTAGAGGTAGCTTAATAATACTGTAGAAGTCATAGTCATAGTAGTCTAGTAGCAGCAGCAGAAGAAGTAGTATTAATGGTAGCAATAGTGGTAACAATAGTAGTACTAGTAGTAACGGTTGTCACAATAGTAATTGTAGTAATGGTAGGAATGGTAGTAATGGTAGTAATCGTAGTAATAGTAATAGTAGTAATAATAGTAATAGCAGTAATAGCAGGGATAGTAGCAACAGGAGTAATGGCAGTAATAGGAGTAGATAGGAGCAATAGGTCATAGTGACAGTAGCAGCGGCAGAAATAGTGTCAATAATGGTAATACAAATATTCATGCTAGAGCTCAGGAATCCTTTCTTCCTCTACTTGACCAGTCCTTATACCCAACAACTCCATAAGGCAGGTTCCAGAGGGGCTAGAGGTTCTACTCCATCCGCACCAGTGTTTTCAGGGTGAATTCAGAGTTTATCTTCGTAGGCGCACAAACATTTCGGTCTAGGGCAATTGTCTCGTTGCTGGAAATCTGTTGCCAGGGATTGGCAATCTAAACGCGCGTCTGCAGCGAGGATACCAGAATGAACGACGAGCGCTCGCTGAATTAGATCCTAGACCAGGTCTAATGACTTTGTCATCAGCCTGTGGTAGCGCAAATGGTCCGCCTCAACTTGAACTGGTTGCCTAGTCCTCCAGTACTAAGACCCAGCATGTCACCCCGAAATTGTGTTGGGTTACTGTTCGAGGATCATAAGGCGGCGTCTACAAGATCCCAACAGTCCCACCTGTGTATCCTCAAGTAAGAGCTGTTAACACTGATAGGCGTATTCTTTCAGAGAAGGCGTCATGTTTAGAAGTGCTCCTCCTTTTGTTGTAGTCGTACTGCTAGCATTGTTGATTTGTTGGTGGACGCATCCTGCATTACGACTAAATCCGGGAGCGTACATGTAGTCATACAGTATGCAAAGTTTCATGCAAGATCCTGTCCATCATCAGCAATGCAGTCATGCTGCCGATGCTGCTGGTGCTGCTACAGCTGTTGTGATTAGTGATGCTGCCGCTTCTGCGTAAGACGCCGACACGCAGGCCGAAACTGACAACCCGTTTGTGGCTATCCCACCACCTGCTACAAGCTAAAATGCTTGTTAAACTCATTTCGCCCTTTTCTGACTGCAACATGGGCATATACTGTCTACCCCAGAACCCTATCCAAAATTGTTAAGGCCTTCGCAGTAGTTTTGTTGCTGTGCTTCCAAGGCCCTAACCTCGTGATTGCAGCCCCGTAACCCATAATTTCATCGACTTAAGCCATGATCTCTGAAGGAGAGCCGCTAATTCCTGATAGTATCGGCAGTACGTTTACGACCCAAATAGCATCGTGGAGTCATCTATGGTTTGTGAGGTTTTCTCACAGGCGGCAGTGATGGTTAAATGTGATGCTGATATTCGAGTTGAGGAGCCTGGCAGTTTTACACAACATTTTGCCTTGTCCAGGAATGAGGGGAGCTAATTTCGAGAAACGGCTCCTTTAGGTCAGTGACAGTGATTGCTGTTGCCATTCTCATACGGCAGGTCCTTGCAACTTTTTGATTTCGCAGAATAAAGCTAGTCAGCACGACGCACCTCTGATTCTTGGAAGCTCATGTTTTGCCATCAGATGCAAGAGCTCAGCTTAGATCCCGAGATGGCAGTTGCGCCGGCAATGGAGTTTCTGTTCATCCCCTGCAAACACCCAGACCGTACAAACTTGGATCAGCAGAGGTTTGGGACTTCAGAATAATTATCTAGACTTGGTGTGTGTGAGGTTTAGAGTTTAGAGGTGAGGGCACTACAGCTGAAGTCGTGCATTCTAAACCCTAAGCCTCAAGTAGCCGGCGTTGGAAGTCATCCTTTAGCAGGTCCAGTACAGTGTACATGCTGACATCATAGGCCTGCAGAACATATTCTAAATTTTTACATTATATATTGCACTACACAATTGACTGAGCATGGGTTTCCATATGCTACCGGAGGGGGAGGTTCACGATCTGCATGAGTTTTTATGATTCAAAACCTAGGAATCAAATTATCTTCCCCAAAAACCAACTACTAGCCACAATCTCAAGCTGATTTTCTGTGTCTCCATTGCTCTGAGCTGTCTCTCGCGGTCGTTTTTTTGGGCCTCGGCCTGCACCCTCCCTTGAAGTCTCTGCGCAGCTCGGGCGCAGGTTGTGGCATTTCTGACCATCTAAACACAGAACTTTAAACTGAAACGGGTATCTAAAGGAGTCTGGAGGATTTTTTGAGAACTACGAGATGCTTCAGGGATGCCATGGACCGGAGCGAGCCGTGGGTAGCCTTGCATTTAGGGTAATATGCCCCCGCTCTGGCAGGGAATCTGACATAGTAGGGGCAACCATAAAAAGGTGATCCCCACGTGGCCCTGGCATGATGTGGCGACCACTGATGTCTGGTGCCTTTGCTGCCCTTTAGCGGGCTTGGGATTAATTCGTGGCATGAAAATTGACCGTTTTCCCAACGCTGCAGGAGCCTGGATGCTTGGTTTTGTTGTAGGTCCGATGACAGCTGCTGGGTCTTTATCCTTTCAGTTTTGCCTTCCAGGCCCCTCTACTGTGCCTCCTTACAAGTGGATATTTCTCAAAATGAGGGCCTCCCACAGGTATCCCCAAAGACTGGGCCCGAGATTTTGAGAGACACCAAGTTGGAAGCTCCTGAGAATCAGAAGGCTTCCAAGTTGATATTGCAACAGGTGGGACCCAGGCAGAAGGACTATTTCTCTCCTCGGGCTTCTTACTTACCTTTGCTTAGCTGAGAATGAAGGAATGGAAAAGAAAAACAGGAATTACTATAATGGGTTTTATAGGGACCTCCTATGACAGTTCTTGTAGTTTCGAGCGCTAGCGGATGTGTCTCTATACGTCTCAAAGCCGCAGTCCGCATGACACATTCCAAGATGCGAGGTTCCCTGTTCTGCAGACCTCCGCCGGCCATTCATGAATTGGCACCTCCATACAAGTTCAAGTGATCATGTGGTGCGGAAATCTTAGAGTTCAGCTGCTTTTTCAGGTGCCCCGTACTGTACTTGAACATAACTAGCAATCCTACAGTGAGAGTGCAAGTGCCTGTCTTATTACGAGAGGATGCCTACGTTAACGGAGTCATTTTGAACACTGGTACTGGTGGAGGAGCCTATTCTTGTTTACGACAATTGACTGCCTTGTTCTTTCGGGAAGTGTGTTTGAGCTGAAAGTTTGGATTCTAGATTCCAGAAAAGCCGAAATCCCTCTTATCGTTATCTAGGCCAACTCGCTCCAGATGCGATGGTGCCGACTTTGGAGAAAATCCGCTGAGTGCAGGGACTTCTTTGGCCTGGGGTATTTGCTATCGCCAGGGTCACATTAGTCATGTCCTGTGACCCCAAGAGACCCTGTCAGCATGCTTGGTCTCTAGGCGGCCATGTCCTAGATTTTGGGCCGTATCAGGGCCGAACAGTGTGCCTCCAGAGCCTAAATCAACTCTATTCCGCCTTCCCAGTGCGATCACGTATTCTTAAACCTGTTGTGAAGGTTCATGACCTTCCTATCAGTATATAAACCCCTGATACTCAAGCCTCCGCATACAAGTGCCCATAAGAAGTGCTAGCGCAGTCACATCAATTTGGCCTCGCTGTCAGGGAGTCGGGCCGGTGGCGAATGTGAATAGTAACCATTGGTGTCTTGAGAACGAGTGGAAATGGTTCTTTCTTAGCCAGATAAACATCCAAAACCAAATACTGGTTGCCGAATTAGATCATGATGGCAGGGTTCCAGAAATAGGGGGAACCCCGAAATGAGAATAATCCTCACTATAGGGACCCCTAGAAGGGACCCCTAATTCCATTACCNNCCCCCCCCCCCGCCTAAATAGCGACATAATATCATACTGGGAATTTCCTCCCCGCCTCCTGATACTAAAATTATATTGGGTATATTTGATATTGAGGGCGGGCCCTAAACCCTGACCACAATTTCAATTTGCAGGATCTGCCTACGCAGCCAGCAAGCCCCGCAGGGTCTGGAGGCGCCGCTGAGGTTTCCATGTTAGATTTAATCAGGGTTACTTTTAAAAGGGGGTTATAGGAGACACATTGGGTTGTGTATTGGGGTCCCCTATTTCGGTGATCAATCCTCTCCAACTTGTTAGGAACCCGTCCACCTCTGTGACCCCCCCTCCCAAACGTCAGTGTAAGTTTCCCCAAAAATTCACTTTCTATACTCCGAGAATATGTATTCTCAGGGCAGTGGGTTCCAGTTAACGCGGGGAACTTACGATCCTGCCCGTTTCTGCAGCCTTTGTTGTGGGTACTAGACATTCAGGACTTGAGGAATGTAGATTTGAGTGTTTGGGCAACTTGTCATGAACATGCCTGCATCTTTCCTGCAAATCCTGCTCAGACTGTCAGGACCCCCACGCTGGACTGTAGGCCCGCGGACCTCCACCATAGCTCAAAGTCCTTTGATCCCGTTGATGCGCACACCGATGCCAAAGGAGTTCTGCATTCTATCCAAGCCATCTGTTACTGAAAGCAGACGGTAGAACAACCGAGTGGAAGGGTCCAAGTAGGCGTGCAGTCACGAACCTAGTGCTGCCCTTCTGCCGCTGCATTGCGCAGTTTCTCGAATCTCTTGTTCAGTCTGTGCTGATCTGGCTGGCTGTGGCATCAAACTGTTCCAACATGCTCCTGCCAGTTTGTTTAGTCACATGGCTGCCACAGACTCGATATGAAGAAAGGGGACCCTAAACCTCAAAACTCCAACCGGGATGAGCAACCCTCCAGCTGGGCACCAGTAAGACTTCCAGATTCCGGGTATACGGAGAACAAGATCAACGTTTCTTGCAGCCTGTAAGTTTGCCCCTCTCATTGCAAAGCCACTTTGCGCCGCATTGCTCAAGAGTCAGGCCCGCGTTCCCCAAATGAAGCCGCTCCCTGATAAGCAGGGCAGTCATGGGCTAGTCTAGGTGACAGTGAAAGTCAAAGAGTTCTAGTGGTCCAGCAATCATGATCGATGATGACTAGAATGAGTTCAAGAGGAAGAACGTGGTAAGCAGAAACAGTAGCAGCGACCGCTCTAGCTTGGGACAGGCGGCGCAGCGCCGATTCCTGCGGTGCCTCGGGAGTCTCTTGAGCCCCTCTCTGGCACGATTTCTGCACGGGGTGACAGTTTTGAGAAAAAGGATGTTCGAGGATGTTCTAGAACTGTTTCATCTAGGCTGCGGGGCCTGTATGGGCTTACACATACAGCATTTTTGAGTTAAAGAGGGATGTTGTTGGGCTTTGATTGCTGTACTCACGGGTTCCAGACTGAGGATCTGTGTGCGACCTTTGACTCATAACATTAAGGTGCTTATGTGAGCTCTTCCTCAAAAGTCCTCGGTCGAAACACCGGATCCTAACATGAGCTGAATGGCGGCTTACTCGAAAAGCTCCGTACATTAGTCAACGCGCCAGCAGGAGAAACAGATCCGCTAATCTTGTGTTATTCCCGCTGCCGCCGCCACTGCTCACCACCTGCAGCAGTGGCTAGCAATCCATTAAACAAAAACATTATCTACTTCGAGCATCCCCACCCTAGGGACGTTATTGCACGAGAAATGTAATGTTCCCATGCGCCCCCAAATTGTCTTCTTTGCAGCACTGCAGCTGCGCTGCAAAACTATTGAAGTTTTGGCACTGCAGGGGCAAATGCTGTGGGGTTCG
>CAJNIZ010047848.1:0-11959 GCA_905231905.1 Symbiodinium pilosum | reverse complement strand
TTAAAGTCTGCTTCCAGTCGGGCGAGTACAGCATCTTCTTTAAAATCTAACAACCCCACTGTGAGGGTGGGGAAAAACGTAGACCAGAAGAATTCCAAGGGAATGATCGAAAACAAGGTCGGCTCGAACATCGTTCCAACATGGGTCAGTCCTGGTAATATTAGTGAGCATCATGATATTCAGACTGATTTCGCCTCTGCGCATGTTGTGACTGTTTTCAGTGCCTCATTGTCTTGGCCATAGCAGTCGCAGCAAGCACGTTGGCAATCAAAGGGACCTTGATAAAAATCCGCACGTGCTAAGGGAGAGACTCCTTGGAATTAGGTAATTAACTCAGTGTTCCGTGATTCTCCCTAGAGTCCGTAATCGTAAAGTTTTTGCAAGATTTCTGAGTGAGCCCTCTGACCAACCTAGATCCGAAGCCAAACCCCAAACTCATCATGGACAGTAAGCTCCAAAGCCATGGTGAAATCCATCAGCGGGGTCTTTTTGTGACAGGTTCTCTTGGGCCCCAGCCGCCCAACCCGTGAGCTCCGCTTTCGCGTCAGGTGCGATCGCCAGGATAGCCAGATTGTTCTTTGGGGCATGTGGGGTTAAGGGCTGCTTGGGATTAAGAAGGTCACGGAAGAGAGTAGATGACCGCCTAGGGCCGTGAAGCAGCAAAGTGCCTATGCAGATGCCGGCAGTATGCTCAAGGCAATTCCCTTGTAATGTCTCCAGAAAGAAAGGATACCCAGCGAAGGGCTCTACAAATTTCAGAATTGTTTTGAGAAGCCCCCACCAGTCCGTTTACTGCAAGCCCCACCTCCCCAAGCGCTCGAGCGCGAGGTGATCTCCTGGGAGAGGCTGTGCTTTTTATGTTGTTTTTGGAGGTTGTGATCCGCAGTGTATTTTTGAGGCTCATGGGTAGTTGCACGAGGGATTCAAGTACGGCGCCGTAGGAGAATTCCTGTTGTACGTGGCCTGCAATGTGGTTATTACATGGCCGTGCTGAGCTCCCCATCAGCTTGCAAGTAGACAGCAGATCAAGAGCTGCAACTAGATTTATCCTTTTTGAGGTTTCTAGTGGACGGGGTGAATTCGCAAATCTTTCCATTCTTGCCGCGGCAGGTGGTTAAGCTGTGGGAACGCAGATATGTAGTAGTCACTCAGCTTGTGCCAGGTTGTGGGTCTCAAGTAATTAGTAGGTGGCGATCACCCCCCTTCTAGCAATAACAGTAGCGGCTTCGGCAGTGGCAGACCCCTAGCAGCTGCATCATTGCCAGAATCAGGCTACAGCCGAAGTGGACGTACATCTGCCCACTTGATCCAAGCTTGTCAAGCATGCAGTCTCAGGCCCGGAGCCGTAAATTCCCAATCAAGCCCTATCCTGCCACACACATTTAAGCACTTAAGCCATAAGCCTCCTGTCCTAACACTGAATTCATGGCTTGCCATATATGAATCCCTCCAAGGCAGGACCAGCATCCCATCACAAGGACAGGGCCTGCGAAACTGCAACGAAACAGACTAGCAGCCTTTCCAAACCTCTGCTAGGAAGGCCTCGACCACAACACCCCACCACACCGAACTGCGATGCAGCATCCCTGAACTCAGACCCAAAGTTCCATCTAGCGAGTGATCTATACCTTCATGCGATGGACTCCGGCCCAGTCCATTTGGGGTGGGGAGGCCATGAATCTTGCCTTCATTCTGTTGTTGCAGCCTTGAACCGCCTCAGTCCGCGTTGCGCCTGGCTGCTAGCAAGGAAGCCCTCAGAGCTCAGGGTCTGACGAAGAGATTAATCTGTTTGATTGAATCATGATTGAAGGGTTTGGCGGTCTGGGTGTGAACAGGTGCGGTTAGAGTCCGGGACCTGGTGGATTTTTCAGCTGAGTTTCAGCCGTTCTGCTGGTTGAAGGTTGTCAGAGTGGGAGATTGCAGCTGTCTCGAGGTTGGGGCTATGGGGCTTGAAGTCGCAGCCTGCTGCAATCAGCGGATTCCCGTTCCAACCCCGAACCGAGCGAGAACCAAAGAGTTTCTGTGTCAGGAAAGACATAGTCAGCACAGTACATATTTCCCTTTGCTGGTTCGGTTCTTGGACTTCTTTCTGCAAGCGGCCTTCAGGGTGAGGTGGGGACTTGATCTCAGCCCATGCTCATCTCCCCGAACGAGTCGAAGTGACATGTCATGTCTTCCACACTTTGAGCAGTACTCCGCATCACACAGTGCCTGCCCCTTAGAAGGCATCTTCACCGACATATTCCTAAAGGTTAGTGTGTCAGTTGCTTTTGACATGAAACCACAGGAAGGAGAAGTAGCCATGCGTCTTACAAGTGATAATCTCGGTGGAGACATCAGGCATTCTCTCCCCCAACCCGCTCCTCCCTCTCAAACGCCAGCCTCTCCGAAGGATCTGCTGAACACGAGCAGTCGAACCTACAGCCGGCAGGATGCCAAGCACCAAAGACAGCTTTTGAAGGCCCAATCTGATCTACATATGTTTCATCCTTTACAGTTGCCATCAGAGATTGCGCTAGTAAAGGGTAATCTATTCAACGGATATGGGAATGATACCTACTCTGAAATGAGACTCTCTGTATGAATCGCACGAAACGAGCCTGCAATTTGGTCAAATATTATAGTTATATTGAGTGGAGAACAGGGGCTCAACTGCTGCTTGAGGCAGAGGTTGCAAGCTTCTGGAGCGTCCAGATTCAATTTGAGGTAAGCAGCAGGGATCGTCTGTTCACGGGTTGCTAATTGTGCTGGAAGGGCATGTCGTGTCAGATTGGTTGTGCCTCTGATTCAAGTTCATGGAGGATCCTCTCATGTTGAGAGAGGGTTAGGGATCTTTGGATCCCAGTAGCCCCCGCAACCCCCTGTGATTCCAGTCCAGCACAGGATCAGAAGCAAGCCCACCGCCCCTACTCTAGCTTTGCAGATGAAAATCCCTAAGACGCAATCATGTGAAGTTGGCTTCGAGGCAGACTGCCACACCTGCACATCATCCATCTTAAGCATATCACTGGAATCCCTGTAAAGCCCTGCATAAGCCGCTCTCAGCCTTTCGGAATCCCAATGCACCCACAATCCTCACAAAGCAATGCTGATCATATCCTGGCCCAACATGAAGCCCTTCGGCAGAGCAAGGCATGACGCGACCTCTGAGGACTTGGTTCCTTTGTTGTTGGGCTCAGGGTGTGGTTTAGGATTTGTGGCTTATGCTTCAAGTTAGAGTTGGTTCGGGGTCATAACCATAACAGATTCTGTGGTTGGATGAAGGGCTGCCAGCTTTCATTGGTCAATCAACCGGCTTGTGTTTCACTGACATGCCTTCGAAATCTTTCGAATTCCATCGGTGGGTGCAGGATGCTGACCGCACGTACCAGATGGCTATGCAGCCCGAGGCCAAGTGGCAAGCCCTGCAACACTTGACGAGTTCAGGCACGTACCTTGACTATGTAACTGTGCTAGCCCTTGATAGCTGCCAGTGCCTGCCGTCCTTCAAGCTTAAAAAGCAGAAGCTTCTGTCAAGGGTGTCCGGAAAGTGACCATGATTTCAAGAAATCTTCCGAATGACTGCATGATGCCCTCATGATCCTCTGTGCCGCAGCAGGAATTCTGAGAAGACCTGACCCGTGAAGCAAATGTAGCACAAGTCGGAGCAACGCCAGACAGGCCGCAGTATCAAGTCTTGTTAAGAGCTGCTGTAGTGGTGCATGCAAAGTTGCTTTAGGTCCAGCAAGCCAGAATAGCCTTGAAAACACTCAGACCGTTCCGCCGAGCCTGAGGCAGGAGCTTGAACGTTCCTTGCATCGGGTACAGCAGCAGCAGTACTCCGAGCTGATGCAGCAGCAGCAGCCTGCTGCTCAGAAACAGGGGCCACTGGGATTCAGATTTTACATGGCTATTGAAGTTCACAAGGGGAAATGCTCATGTACAGTCAAGATATGCGGGGCTTCAGGAACCCTGTGAAATTTTCAGCGGGCACCTGCAGCAGCCACAAACAGGATCCATGCAGTCTGGACGAGACGATTTGTGTTTGAAGGCCACTGGATCAGCGGTAGACCGGGATTGTCTGACGCCTGGTCGCCAGTAGTAATGCCTGATAGATTGGCACCCATGTCCCCTTGCAACCCTGAATGATTGTAAGCGACAGTTGCTTTCAAAGCCCACTTCCGGATGCCCGAGGCCTTTTCCAAAAGCGAAAGGCGTCGTGAGGCCAGCGTACTGTCTGTCGCCTCACTTGTAGGCCGCAGCAGATCCTACCTCTGTTTGTGGAGATTAGAAGCATGGGGGGAACATGCGGCCGCTCGTGGAGCCTTTCCATGACATTCATTTGCATTTGTTTTGCTTTCCTCCAGCTAGTCTGAGTAGATGTCAATCAGAGGCAGAGCCGGCTGGACGATGTGGCGAAGGAGGCTGCATGCACGGTTTGAAGGGCTCCGGGTTTGGATGGTGGCTCGCAGGTTTGATATGGATTGTTGCTTTGCTTGCTGATTACATAAGAAAGGACAACATTGGATGATCAATAGAGGAGTTTCTCGGCATCAAGGCCCTTAAGTGTCCAATCTACTCTGCAGTCTCGGAATCACATTTCCAATCGCCACGAAGTCAGAGCCCCTATACTGCTTATGTTCACCAAATCGTGAACTCCATCCACGCAACCCACGAATACCACAACTGATGAATTCTTCGGTTCCGCATGACTTGGGAGCTCTTGGCTTCTGTGCGTAGGCTCACGTGTTTGTCCATGGTCGCTGCTTATAGGCTTAGCCAGGATCTCCAGGTCCTGTAGTAGGCTTTAACCTAAACACTTAAGCTCTAAGTTCTGCGTCATCCCAAAACACATGCCCTTGTGCAGGTGTCGGAGCTAGTTGCGCAGGTGGCGCAGGTGGTGGAGAAACCTGGGAAGGACCGTTGTCGAGCTTCGAGGATGAGATCCTAACTTCCAGGGTCATTCTTTCCTGCATGCTTGTGTGAGGAAGCGCTGGTTGAACGTGAGAAACTTAAGCTCTTGTTGGAAGCCTGGGGGAGACCTGCAAAACACTTTGATCGTAGTCCTTGAAATGAATCCTAGTATACTTCCCAGGTAGCTGTTCCTGCAATTTTCATCAAACTGTCTACCGGCACATGATCTCCAAACGAAAACGAAGGGGTTATCAAACTTGGGAGTTTTAGAAACATTTGGAGAACATTCGGGGCCATGTCAAAAGCGGCACACAAAATTCAAAACACCTGCCAGTGCAGCGTTGAAGTAGAAGTGCTAAGAATGGATCTGTTTCATAGTCCCCACCACCAGGTAGGGAGTTTGGCAGGAGCAGCCTTCCACCCACCCAGCAGAGCTGGACAAGATCTTGGAGAGAGCGTCCGAGATAAAGCAGACCTCCAGGCCTGCCAATGCTAGAGGGCGGTCATCTCGAATCATCCTTGTGAAGGTACTCTCAAGTCCACCCAAGTACGCCCGAGACTGAAGAGGTAGCATAAACACAGGACCTTGGTATTATGGTTGCGAAGAGTCATGCAGCAGACGTGACAGCAGCTACCCTGATAGCTTGCAGCTCCGACTACTGGGACAGTCGACCTCCGGCTCCTGTCAGGCTCTCCGAGCAAGATTTGGAGGGTCGGTTGCCCAGCGGTTTCCAAGTTTGTGGTTGAAAGCTTTTGCTTAACAACTTGCGGACTTACCGATCATGTAAGCCATGCACAGAGCCTCTGCCAGGAGGATTATGATGTTGTAGCCTATGACTTGAGGATGCATTTTGAGGCATGTCCTTGGTGCATCAAGTAGAGACTCATAAGTGGGGAAGTGGTTACAGGGATCATTCTGGGGTGTATAGGGATGACCGCGTATGGGCATCCACTCCCCGCCCTCAAAACGAATCCATAAGAAGTGGTGACCGTAATCGTAGTAGAAATAGTAATATACATAGCACTAGTAATAGTAAGAGTAAGGGTAAGAGATTAAGAGCAAGAGTAACAATAGTAGCATTTGGTCTTGGGTTGAAGTTGACGGACATGCAGTGAATACAGGCTCACAAGATTAAGTCACAATAGACTTCACCACGCCCAAGCCTCAAATCCCAACTTTGGCAAGAGACGAGCGGTTTCAACATGAAGCTTGAGGCCCTAGCCTCCCAGCCCCAAACCCAATACCTCAATAAAGGTCTCATGCCCTCCAACCCTATGACGTGAAACAATAAATGTGAGGAAGTGGCTGGCCATTTCGGGAACTGAAGCTGATCCGGGACTGAGTCAGAAAGGGTTGATAAGTCTTAAGGAAGGCGCAGGGAGCAGTCAATTCAGAGTTTTTGTTTTTTGTTGTGTGGATTTCTTGATTTTGGGTTTTAGGATTTTGGATTTCTTGTGATGCGTGACGGGGGAGAATTTTCGCAAACACAAAGCCGTTTCAATCGATTTCCGAGCATTCTCAGTCCAAAGACGCTATACATCACAAACATGCGTGTGTGGTCAATATACACACTTCTGCATTTAAACGCAGAATTGCCCAAACATTGTAGCCGGCAAGCAGTAGTCGAAATAGATATCGTCTTGTCATGGTATCCGCTTGAACACAGAACGCAGAGCTTTTTAGTGACTCAGGGTGGAACTGTTCCATAAGTTGAGTTGCAGGAGCTTGTGACCTGCCTGGAAAAGTGGAAGCAGTGCGAGGCAGCCGCCAAGCAGGCTGGGCCCACAACAGCCCAGTGCATGGTAGGAGCGTATGGTAGGGACAGTGGGTCAGGCAGCTTCAGATTTAGCTGCTGTATCTTTGAAGGCAGCTTCCGCAAAAAAAATCCGCACAGCCAGCACTTTGCCCAGATTTGATCTACGTCGCAAGAGAGCATGTGCATTTGCGAGGGTCTACCATTAGAATTCGTCTGGCTGCGTCTTGGAGATGCCGCTTCCGATTGCGAGCTGTCAATGTTGCCCGATAACTTAAGAAAATCTAGATCTGTAGAGGACCCCAAGCCCTCAAGACGTTGAGGGCTTAAACGAAAGCTCCAAAATTCCAACACCAAAAAACTCAGAACCTAAGCTGTAAACCAAGCCGCATCACGCCCATCGCTTGTCCAACACCCATCAGGCACCCGTTCCACGTAGGCTTTTAAAAGTTTCTGAGTGCTTTAGAGTTCAGGGCTTGGGCTTCCCTGTAATGGACTTGGGTCTTGCGACGCTTAGAATTCCTCAAAGCTCATTGCAGTGTCTGAAAGGCTTAAGCTGGGGTCTAGTAGGGGTGTCAATCCTGGACTTGCAATCTCAACGCGCGCAAACTCGGCAGGCCATGGCAGGCAACAGCCAGAGGTGGAAAGCTCAGCCAGCAGACTAATGAACAAAACTGTTTAGTTGTCAGCCAGACACAAGCTCCGTGCCTCAATTTGCATCAGCAGTTTCCAGGGCATTGCCACTTATTTGCGTGTCTTGGTCATCAAATCTCATGGATGCGTGGCCTCCATTGCTGCAGGCAAGAGCCATCACTCAATGAAGCTGGACGCTCAGACTGGATGTATTGTTGATGGCTGTGGTTCTACCCCCATTGGGCCGGCTGCCAGAGGGTTCGGCTCCAGTGTTCAGTTGCGCAGAGATCCAAAGATAGAACAGAGTGAAGTCTTCACTGTGGCAGAGGTTGCTTTCTGTTCCAAATTTGGCCCCACTGCGCAAGATAAGCCCAGCATTCTAGATCGAAACCACAGAAACAGCCTCCCCTCCCGCACCTGAGCCTATACTCGTGAAAGCATTCGGTGGGGCAGAGAGTGAGACTCCGAAAAGGTAGCAAGCCAATTCTAACTGCTTCACTTGGGAGAAAACATCCTGAGCCTGAAGCCATCCATAGTACATCCTTAGCTGAAGTCGTGGATCCATAATCTACAACCCTTCAACTTAGAACTTTGAACCTAGAATCTGGAGCCTTCAACGTGAAACCGCCACAGGTGGTGACCATCTTGGAACAGGCCTTCACCGCTTGGCGAGAGCTGACCCAGGTTCGCCAGCAGAGTCGGTTCAGGATTTGGCTGATGAGCTCCGAGGGTTCTGATGAGTGAACTCTGAAAGTGGCAGCGCCTCAAACTGCTGTATTCAAGGAGAAGCCACGTGATTTTGAGAAACCGTTCTGTGGTTTCAGGAATTTCCCGCTAAGCCAAAGCTTGTTTCTGGCCTGTGCAGGCGTCAGCAGAGAAAACCTCAGCTGCCAGCGGCGAGAACGGTCTCAAGCCTGGTTTAGCGGTCTGACAGGGAGGTGGATGCAGCAGCTCCTCGCTTGGGGTTGGAAGATGGTTACCCTGTAAAGTTCAGAGTTTCCGGCCGGCGGGGCGAGCCCAATACCATGGACGAAATTCGCATTTGCAAGGTCACGCCAATGGCATGCGCATCTGCGTGGATTTAAGTCGGATCCTTGGCTGACTTCCGCGCTGACCTTCAAAACATTAAGAGCTGAACAGACATGACAGCAGTAAGGAGTCATAGCTGAAGCAGTAGCAGATGTCGTGACAAAAAGCTGTAGTGCAGCTAGAAGACCAACACTTTTTGACCATGATTGCAGCAGTTGTGCAGTTGTGGCTTCCTCCCCTCCCCCAGTCACAACCCCCCGACACTTAACTTCTAGTACACATATATATACCGGGGGGCTTGTTTTTCTTCAATCAGGGGGAAGGCGGGGGATTTAAGTATGGAATGAGGCATAAAGCCCAGAGCTGTGGCCTGCACGGCCCTGATCTCTGCTCTGCTGGACAAGGCTGGCTGACTGGGTTGATTGTAAGACATTGTAAGCGACTTAAACTAAGTTACTGGTTTAAGGACCCCCCAAGTGGAATTATATATCCGCGGTAAGGTAGCTTAGCTTGCAGCAGCCCAGCTGAGGGTTTGATGAGCTTCGGGCTTTCCGACACGATCTTGGATTCGGTTATGTTTGGATGCGAGAGGCTTCAAGGGCTGGGGCGTGGACGTTTTTGGTCCCAATGACGGTTGGAGCTTGAAGGGCTCGAAGGATTAACGTTGGGCAACTAGCACTAGGGCCGAAGAGTTTGTAATAACAGTGTTCCAATCTTCAAGAAAGTTGCTGTTTGCCACCTGTGACGAAGTGCTAAATGTCCTTTTATTCTGAGAGATATGTCCACCATCATTGGGCGGAATCTCTTTGCTTCAGGCCAGTTGGGAGCCGTCTCAGATTCTGAGATCTGGGGCGACTGAAGACTCCCTTGCCGAAGCCATAGGTGCCCTCACGAAAAGTAGGTGGCGTTGGTTAAGGTAACTTGTTACGCTCTGAGGCGTGCTCTTGGAGAGGCTTTCCGGCTTTGCAAAGCCACGTCACATCAATCTATACGAGCTGGACACTTCCTGATGGTGAGACCGCATTCTGGAGGTAGAGGCTCCAAAATGCCTAGCCAGGCCTCGTCCCGTTTATTGAGAAAGGAATCCAGAACTTGACTTCCTGCCGTAGGGACATCGAAGCAGTGACTATTCACGGAACTCCTCAATCTGTCCCTACACCTCAAAAAGCTTGCACAGGCCATCGCGAAAGCTCGCCAGGCGGGAATTGCGGTTTCCAGGTGAGCTTGGTGTTCTAGTTGTTAGGTATTGAGAAATGAGGGGCTACTATAGGGTTTACACTGGGGAGTATTTTGGTATTAGTTACGATAGGGATCCATTCACCATTCCCGACTAAGCATGAGCAAGTCTGATGTTTGTTGGCAGTGGCAGTAGCGAGCAGAGGCGGTGGGTGCGGGGACGCTCTTCACAATAGTATTGGCGTAATATATATATATGTATGTATATATATATATATACATGTACGGCGCAGTTGTTAGTGATGGTGGTGGCTGCAACAACTGCAATAATACCACTGCGAACCAAGCTTATCGTCCTGGTGAGTTAGGGCTCGGTCTAGGGCGCCCATTTCCCAGCAGCTTGTTGTGCCCAGGGTTTGCAGCCAAAGTGTTCAAGGATTATATTGACGCAGCACTCAGCGCTCCAAGAGCGCCAGAAAGACTCAGAGTTCGAAGCATATAGCCTGCAGGCACCAAAAGATCCCCCAAGAATACTTAAATACTCTTCTACAGATTAAGCCCTTATGTCCTGCGAAGAGGAGCCGGACTTGGTGGCAGTGCGGCGCCTCGAAGCACTGCTGGTTTGGCAGGCACTGGGGTTGGCAAGAGAACAGGATAGCTCGAAGTCCGATAAGGGTCGCCTAAGAAAATGGGATTCGGAGCGTGGTTATCAAGAGCGTTCAGGCTGTTAGTCAAGCCTAGTGCGCGAAGGGGATGTTCAACTTAGCATGCATGAATATTGTCTATCCTTCTGACCCAAAACCATCCACCCCAACATGCTGCAAAGGTGGACCTGGGGCCGCGATCTGCGGCCTCAGAGCTTGGGGTCCTTGCTCTCCTGGAGCCCATGCTACATGAGCCACTCAGCTGGGTATGTTTGCCAAAATCAGCCCACAAAGATGCAGTTCGCATAGCCTTAGGGCCCTGGGGTAGACATGTGTTCCTGTTTTGAGAAAGTTCCATACGCTTCAGAATCATTAGCTGGGCCACTGTAAAAACAACGGGTCTTCTTTAGGTTATCAAGTGCAGTATGGCGCCACATATAGTGGGGTGCAGGGCTGGGACCCTACTTTTGAAAGCGCCCATGTGATGCCCAATCTCATGGGAACTTGTAGGATTCGCATGTGGGATGGTTCTCCTTGAAAGCCTTCTAGGTCAAGATGCTCTAGTACTGAAGAGGTGCGCTTAGAAGGGGTGCCGTGGCTTCATTGCAAACGCCGGTTACTGCGAGTTTGTGAAGTTCAAGCTGCTGGCATGACATCCTGCCGTTTTCTGAGTATCGCGCCGTACGAGCCACGAATCAGCTCCTGCCATGGCGTACGCGCGTGCGCGCGTGCCCCGCGTGCCCCGCGTGCCGCGCGCTCCGTGAACCAGCTTCCGCCCGGCGTGCACGCTTGCGCAGTGCGCGGCGAGTCCATCTTTTGGTGGTAGCAGCAACAGAGTCGTCACCGAAGGCCCCAGAATGCCTGGCCCAGATCTCGCGCAAAGACCAGAAGCCTGGAGAAGGAGAAGCAGACCCTTAATGATGAAGGGCATCATCAGCATCAGTGGGGGGCTGCTCTCCATTTTGGAGCTCGTTTATATGCATTCAAATCTACAGTTTACACTCCGATCCTCGCTGGTAGACTGAGGACTGCGCCTGCGCCATGGGAGACATGTCATGTTCTAAGTTATCTCAATCTAAGTCATGGGAAACGTCAGGAGTTACAAGCATGCATTGGATTCCTGTTTTCATCATCAGTGTCTGACAAATGGGAGAATGATAGAGCGCAAGGGTCATCTTCTGGGCAGCTCTAACAGCATGATAGTGATGGTTACTACTCTCGCCCAGGCTGTCGGAATGCCTGCAAGGCCCAGGGCCTTGCATGCAGCTTATGATCCTGTAGGGGTCCAGCACGGAGAGGCTGTACAGATATGGGGCATTATAGGGCCATGTGTAGGATCTGGAATTTCAGGTTCGCTGTAAAGGTGCTTTCTGTTCCGCTCTCTTACTGCTGTCACAGTCAGTGTATCCGAAGTGCTTCAGAACTAACGCAATGTCATCAAGTTGGCGGGCCCCAAAGTGTCATGTAGGAGTGTTGCCTGCAGCTGCATGGATTCTGTCGTGGCTTAGTTGATGATTTGGACGATCAACACCGCTAATGTCAGCCTATGGTTCTACACATTGTCGAAGATATCTCATAGAGCTGGTAAAGGATCATGACAGTTCCCATTTGGTGCAACATCGCTATGTTGCAGGAACCCGGCACCTGCAACAAGGCATGGAGGCTACGGTTTCAGGCGGCAGTGAGGGCTCTGGGGTTGACAAAATCTGAGGTACCTGACAACCTTTTTTATTTGGGCATCGCACCCCATGTGGAAGTTTTTATACAAAACGACCACGTCTGGCTTAAAAGACCTTCCGTGAAAGGTCGCGATGGTGCTCGCGAAAGGAA
>CAJNIZ010047847.1:17586-34753 GCA_905231905.1 Symbiodinium pilosum | reverse complement strand
AAGCCCTCTGTGAGCTACACTCAGAACAACTCAAGAAAAAGGAGAGTGCTACTTTTGTGCTTGTTGTGGTAGATCTTGGTCAGGAGCAGTGCAACCGCACAGAACGCTAAGAGTCTTTAATTTCTCTTGTGTTTTGTAGTGGGTATTGTGAATCTCGTGCTGCACCGCTGCCACTACTGACACTACTGCTCCCAGGCCAAGACTGTTCGCCCACTACAAGCCTTCAAGTAGATCGCCTTCTACGAACAAATTTTGACCCGCCCTCCCAGTCCCCAGTAGACCTGTGCCGTGCTTCTCGTGCCCAGGTGTGGACGTCCAGTCTGAACCAGCCTCAGTTTCGTTTCACCAGCTTTTCAGCCGTGCAGTCCTTGTTAGCCTGCTGCCTACAGGATTTCTAAGGAACGAGCCGTTGAGCTCTTAGCTGTCGCTTGTTTTTTTTGCTTTGTTAGCCCGCTGGCACTTGCGCACGGGCACGCTAGCCTGCTGTGCTCAGCCCTCGCTTTGGCCTCAGTGCTCTGCACTGTTGCAGCTTACAAAGCCTGACCACTCTTAGGTCAGCCCCAGCCCGCTGAGCTGGGTTCTTTCAGCCTTTTCACCAAGTCCAAACTTCAGTTTGGCCCAGACGTGCTTTTCTGGTTTCAAGTCTTACATTTTTCGCCGGGGGGCGAACGGATTGGACAGAGAAGCTTGAAGCCTCCCTGCCTCCAAGCCCTCTGTGAGTTACATTCAGAGCAACCCAAGAAAAAAGGAGAGTGCTACTTTCGTGCTTGTTGTGGTAGGTCTTGGTCAGGAGCAGTGCAACCAACCACACAGAACACATCCTACGATCGTTTAGGCCGTTTTTTTCTTCGAATGGCTGCTCTTAACCCTCCACAGCTCGGATTTAACTTTGCTATTTGGAATGCTCCTTTTCCAAAGCTCAGTCACAATTCTTGCTTGACACATTCAATAAGCACGTCCATCTTATTCCCGAATTTTCCTAAGAAGCCAGGGATCTCATCCGCTATTCTTGCCTTTATTGACTCCTTCAAAATTGCTGACGACCTCACCCTTCAGGAGCTCAAATCTTTTCGTAAGCATATCAAGAAATCTGCTCGTGAACATAAAAAGGAATTCATTAATTCACACACCCAGGCACGGCTCGCCCAATCCCAAATCACGGTAAGCTGACTTCTAAGAGTCAATGCGCGCGCACACATTGCTGAATTTGTGGAAAATCTCGTTGAAAGAATTTGGAAAGCTCCTGTGGACGCTACCCCGGTACAGGTTGACCCTTCTCCTACCATTCAATGCTCCGTTCCATTTAGCGTGGCAAAATTACATATCGTTTTCCGCTCTATAAGCAAAGGAAAGGCCCAAGGCACAGATTCCATAGTCTTTGATATCGTCAAAGATCCTCCTTAGTCTTTTCTCCTTGACCAGCACAACCACTGTCTCTCCACACCTACGGTCCGAGATTCTTGGGCTCTCTCGGAAGTTATTTTGTTATTAAAATTTCAGAATGATTCCAGAGATCTTGCCAATTCTCGTCCTATTTCACTGACCAATACGAGTTTAAGATTTTCGCCTCTTTAATTCAAAAGCATCTGTCATGCCATTTCGATTTGCGCGTTCGTTCCACTCAATCTGGCTTTTGCCCCTCTCAGTCTATCCACATTATGAGGTTATGAACGACAGCAACATTCTCTTCAACAACTTTTCGTGATTGGTCTAAAGATGTCGAGTCATTTTTCTTTGACGATATTCATTCCTTTTTACAGGAGTCCTCACGCATTATCGATTCAATTACGTCGCTGTATCAGTCCCCGACATTTCATGTTGAGGATTCAGGCTCTACATGTCGTGTGTTTCAACAAACAAGAGTGCTTCGACAAGGATGCCCACTTTCTTCATATCTGCTCAATTTCGTCGGTACCCATCTTTTCTCAGATGTTGAAGCAGCTTACATTTCCCAAGCTGGAATGCTTTCCGAATTTATTGCTAAAACTTTCCCCTTTTAGGATTTACAGTAAGCCGACGACACCGCCGACGACACCATCCTCATCTCTAACTCGGCCCAGCAATGTGCCAGGCTCGTTCGTCTCATCCACAAAGAGGCGCACATACATGGTCCCAGCTTAAATTTTGACCAGTACTCCCGCCTTATGTAGACTCACCTATAAGGAAGACATTTTTTGATCCCCTTCACTTTTTTCTCCATATGACTGCATTGAACGATGGACCTGTATACGGTAAGTTTCCACGAGGGCGGAAGAGCGGAGTGAGCAAGTAATGGGCGAAGGAGCTTTGATGCGTTGACAGCTTGAGAAACTCTGCAAGGAAAATTCCTTTTTTTGTTATTGGAAATAGAATCCAAGGAAATCCAAATAGATACCCCAACATGAAACCTCGTGTGAGATCGGAAGCACTAACAATCTATCCTCATGTATCTCTCGAACCGTGTCCAATTATCTCCCTGTCAGCTTACCAAACTAAACTCAACTCATTTTATAAAAGGGTTCTCAACCCTACCGGTGCGGATTGCTTCAATCAATATTTTGCTGGTCCAGCATACGAAAGCAGATGGGTCATTACCCCTCACAAATTTATTCACAAAATGGACTGACACACTTAGGCCACCTGCTTAGACACCCCAATTCTCTAGAAACCAGTCTACACTCATGTCATTAGGTCAAGATCGGTTTACCCGAGGCCCGAACAGGACGGGCAGACCAAGATTACACCGGGCGGAGTCATGCATGACAGAGGCCTTTGCCAGAATAGCGCACCTTTCTTCAGATCGCCCACCCTCCCATTATGAAATTGATTTCTTTTCTTCAACTCCCTAATAGTACCCATACTAGACAGTCCCATTTTCAATGGACAAGAATTATTCATAAACCCCGATGTAGGACCTAAGTAGATGGTTGCCGGTGCTGACGGCTTTTGACCAAAGCTTGCGAAGTTCAGAAAACTAAAGATAGTCATAGTAGTATTAATCATAATAGTATTAACAGTGCCCTTGTGATGCAACATGGTCCAAAAATTGCCCATGCAATGTATCATCAGTCAAAAGTGTCCTTGTCTTTATAAATTTCACTTTTTGCAGCTGGAATTCAGGCCCAGGCCATGAATTTGAGACACCTGCCATGAAGTTCCGATTTACAATGAAAGATGTCCCAAAGATTCTGGCAGATATTCGACGAAGTATGTCGCTGTTTCGTTCAGATTCCGTTCCGTCGAGCACGTGGCCCGGGTTGTGCCCGTAGATCATGCACATGGAATTCGGAAACATTGTTTGTGAGTGCATCCACGCGCACCATGAAGGCCGATGCTTATTGTTGGACAAAGTTGTGGGAATACATTCTAAAACGGCGCTTCATGCATGGCTCTCGTCATTGAAAGGTCGGGACAGCCAATGCAAATTCTGTAGGCATCATTCGCTTTTTCTTTGGCATTCGATGACATGACTGCTTTGCCAAGTAAGTCTGAGGCAGATTCCGAATTTTTATCATGTTGACATTGAGTTGTTGGGATGATGAGACGCACCGCATCACACATGGAGGATGGGCAACTGTTGACCCTTGAAACCCGAGAGTCTATATTGCTGGAATGCCTTTTGCACTGTATGCCAACATATTTTTTGAGCTTTATGGAGATATACACCAAAACCGGCAGCATTTTACCAGAGCAGCAAGCCAACGAATGTTGACTTGTGTACGCATGGTTGTGTTCGTCAGATTTTGTCGCTTCATACGACTCATGAGGTTTGGCCCCTTAGCTGATGAGTGTGATTGCCATGATTCTGCAAGGAGATTCATGCATGAGATAGCTTCAAAGAGCAAATTTTGCGATTTTGTCGCAGCAAGTTGTACTCAGTTCATGGCACGGTGACTTCAGCCTGTTTGAGAAGCAAAGGAACAGTACAGTTGCAAGTGGAGATTGAGAAGCACTGCTGCCAAAATCATGTTCCTTGCCATGGTGCTGAAGATCCGATGATGGTACCAGAATGCGTGTTGCGCACAAAGCGCAGGTATCCAAGAAGAAGGGTTTCTTAAAGAAGAAACGACCCAAAACAATTCACAACCAAGTTGATGTTGAACTCGCGCTTGAAGCAGAAGTTTCGCAAGTCTCGTTTGCAGCGCAGCGCCGCACCGCTGTAGCAGTTGTATTAGCATCGGCTCTGTTTACATTGGTGTCGATTTATGTCGTGCAATTGTGGCCTTCATCTCCTTCAGACAGCTTGGGTCTCGTTTTGTCCGGAGCGCCCCAACCTGAAAGTTTCACTTCTGACAATGGCCTACCTGCCCAACATGAACTCGCAGGCAGGGCTCAGGAGGTGGAAGTCGGATCAATCAGTGGTGGTGCTTCTGCCACTGAGGATTTGCTGAACGTATTAGATGCCCATCAGCGAGCACCAATGACTGCCATTCCGCAGAGCATCAACCATGTCAGGCAAGAACCACTTGACAATCCAATTTCAATAACGGCATCCTCAAGACTGCCTCCCATGGCATCCCGTCAGCCTGGAAATTTCAAGCATCCGCGCATACTTTGGATACATTTGCACGGTTATGGAGGGACGACTATCTGCGACATGGCACGATCGCAAGGAGAGAAGGTGGCACGAGCCCAGGACAACTGCAATATCATGCCTGATCTTTGTTCAACGCCAAAAGTCTTCCGTACGCCATGCAAGAAGAGAGCTTCCAGCTTACAGTATACGTTTACAGCGATTGAGCGTGCCGTAGATGATGATGACCTGGCTTGTGTTGGCCATGCTGCTAGTAACACAGGCCCAGTCATGCTTTTTGGGGTCATGCTGCGTGATCCACTTGCCGGCATCAAGTCAACTTGGATAGGTAATGAGCTGGAAAAAGACCTCATTCTTACAGCCATCAGAACGCAGACGCGACCGAAAAACTTCCAATATCATTTTTGCTTGCCTCCATTTGATACTTTCCAGCATTTCGACAACTTTGCGGTCCGCACCCTCAGTGGAGACTATGACGTGGCTCCTGGTACGGTCTCAAGATGGCATTTGACAAGGGCCAAGGAGGTGCTTTCCAAAATAGATGTCGTCTTGATCTTGGAGCAGCTTACCGACCATCTGCCCCAACTTCATGCTGTTTTTGGCTGGGGCCTTGGGATGGAGAATCCTGGGCGCTCCCACAGACATCGCATTCCCAAGAATGCCATGAGTCCTGATGAAGAGAGGTATCTGCGGCAGATCAACGCTTTGGATTATGAGCTCTATGAGTTTGGCAAAGACTTAGCTCTTCAGCGCACGGCACAGGCCAGGCTCCGCTCTGTTTCAATTTGAAGCTGATGTTTCAAAGGTGCTTTTCCAGGCGATGGCTTAAGAGCACTTGCCCCGCCTCCATGATTCCGTTGGGTCTCTTAGGCTGGTATATGGTAAATTGGGATGGGCCAGATCATGGAGGCCGTGCACGGCTTTTCCCGCAGCAAGTACAATAGCTTTCTTGCATCGACTTTGTAAACTGCAGGTTTCTGGACTTGTGATTGAATTCATGCTGGGGACCGTGAACGGTCCGTCTCGTCCTAAACTAGTTGGGATAGAAGATTTCCCGAAGCTGTCACCATTGCTGCCCAGTCTTATGCTTGTGGCTGCCCCTTGCAAGCTTGGCGAGTTGTCGTGCGCGCGCACCTGACAGATTCTAAATGGAGCCCAAAAGCTGCTTCATTCAGCCAGACGAATCGCGAGAATGTGCTGGCAGCAATGCAATCCACTCCAGAGAGATTTGCTTTTGCACGCAAATGTTGTTTCTCACTCCAAGCTCGATGTTGTTTTTCTGCAGGCTTAACGTTGCTCAAATCCGCAGGCATGGTTAAGCGTTTTGAAATATTGGTCGGCTGAATCAGTGGGGTTGCGTCAGACCAACTAGTGAGAACTGCATATTCTGTCAAGCACGTAAAAGCTGTCAAGTCTTTGGCTGCTTTCGGCCATTTTCTCGTCTTAGATTCCTGGGCCATGCCGGGCGTTTTGTCCCCTCTCCACAGGCATGGTATTCTGCAAATCGGCACGCAAACAGTCTCTACAGCATTTGCAGACAGCGAGCTTCCTAAAGTGCCAAAGGGTGTACGGCAGGAGTTCGCCGACATCTCTGCAATGGGCACGAACTTCCCTGGAGGGGATGTGATGCACCAGAGCTTATGGCGAAAGAATGGCGCGGACTTCAACCTATGGCCAAAAGAGGAACGTTTCTACAAGGGCCCGCGGCTTGGCGAATATGCGCGGCCTCTGGTAATGAACCGAAATGTACTGGGCTACATGAATCAGGCTCCAGTTCCTCTCAACGCGGCAGAAGACGAGCTGACGCTCGTAGCACATGCCAGCAGCGCGGCAAGGCGTGCCAGGGCACATGCTGAGTATGCTCAGCAGGCTTCAGAGAAAGCAGAGGCTTTTTACAAGGCTGCCAAAGCACGAGCCCGGGCTTTATTCTATCCAGACCCGCCCATCAGCGTGAAGCCAACGGCTGACGTGTATCCCATGTACTCAGCTGGACCAACATCCATTTCTGCTGCTGTTGCAGTGCTGTGGGCCAGCCAGCCCCATACCATGGCAGTCGTCAAAGGTTCGAGGTCTGAGAGAAGCCGTCAATTCCTTGGTGTTTCCCTTACAGCAAATGGCTAGGTCCAAACGCAGACCTATGTGGTCTTGTAAAGAGTCCGCCTTTGCAGAGATTGAGAGTGGCAAGCTGCAGCCGCTAGTAAACCAAGCTGTGACGGCATTACCATGTTGGGTATATTGGCTAGTCCACTCGCATCGAAGCATTTGGGAATACTTGGGTGGTTTAGCAATCACAGTTCAAAGTGAGACCTAAGAGTTTCGGAGGTTTTTCGAGAAGTGCTTCTTGTGCAAGGGTGACGCTGTCCAGGCCTCTTACTCCAGGCGGTGCTTCCGTGATGGTAGCAAGTGGCTGATCAAGTCCCACACATCCATGGAGCAATTCTGGCTTTGGGATCGCCTCTCCTGTGACTTACTTTCTGTCTACCTCTCAGCTTTCATGATTTTGCATGTTGCGTATTTTGTGTAGCCTGATTTGTGCAGACCCTCCTCCTGCAGACTGAGAATTCAGCCCAAAATTCCATGAACCATAAGTGGTATTCCCTAAGCTGCATTAGTCAATCTGAAGTTCTGAAGGAGGTAACCCACTTTTGTACCGGGTGTTTTTTCTGTTGTGGATAGCGGACAGAGGTCATTGGAGGAGCCCAGCCCATAACAATGCTGTCTAGGTAATTTGCAAAAAATGCAGCTCTAGAGCTTCAGTTGGCCTGGAAACTGAGCCCATTGGCCGTCGGTTTTTTTGATGTTATAGTGATGGTGATTTCTGTTGTATTTGTTGTCCATCCCAAGCTCTCCCACGAACCAAGAGCAACAGTAGGTTAGGTACAGTGAGAAAGCCCTCCTTCAACATACAATTCTGTTAGATCATGCAAGCACAGGTTCTGTATTATGTATGTGAGTACAGTATAATACAACAGATACACGATAGCGCCAAACTTGCATCACTTGATGACCGTCACACACAGAACCCCTGTTGCGCGAGAGTAGCAGGTGCTTGCACTCGCCGTGTGCCTGCAAGATTTCCATGTTCATGATGGGGTGGTAGCCAGAGCAGAAAGAGAGGAGGCAGACCTCCGATACTGCATCAGGTGGGACGATGGTCGTGCTTGTTTGGTTTCTTGCCCGGACCTGTCGTGCAAGGGGTGCCTGGCTTCAGGTTGTGTTGCGTTCCTGTTTCTGCAGGTGACTTGAGGCTGACGTGCGATGGGTTCTGCTGCCAGCCTCTCAGCGAAGTGCGCCCGAGCTCAGCAATCGCAACGTCTGAAGCCACAAACCTGTGACATTTCGCTTCGTGGCATGCGATGAATAGACTCATTGTTGCTGGTACCTGGCAGCTTTTCCAAGCCTTATGTAGAGATCTTTCATCAACGGTCACTGCAAGCGAATTGAGATGTAAGTGCTCAGAAGAACAATAGCTGTTTTAAGATATTCGCTGGTGGTAATCATGGGAACAAATTGCGTGGACAATCTAGTGGATGTGAAAACAGGCAGTGTCAGGCTGCAACACTTTGCGGCGGCAACACGGCGTGTTGCCCAAAGCCTTCAGGAACTCGGACCTAAGACAATCCCTACATAATCCGTTTAGAACGCTAGTGTCCTTTTCATTGTGCATTTGATGTTCCCCTTTATTCATTTTTTTTGGGGGGGGCAAAAGATCCCTAAACCCTAAACCCTAAATAGCAGTTTTCATTTCCTTTCCCACGACGCCTACATATATGTATATGTATATATGTATATATGTATATATGTATATATGTATATATGTATATATGTATATATGTGTATATGAATATGTGAATATTCCCAGTATAGTAGAACATGCAGGTACCTGCCTGCTCGACAGCGGCAGACAGGGGACTCGAAGGCGGGCTTGAGCGCATGCGATTTCAGAACGTCCTTGAGAGTATTTGTTGTGGTTGAGGAAGAAGCCCTGCATCAATCAAGGGTCGGATTTAGGGTATTCAGGCCTTTCTAGATATTTTCATCAACTCTGTCTCATCAGATTGCTTTTGTATGTTCTGAGTAGGCTGGAGTACGCACTGTTGAAGCAATGCCAGGCGAGCAATGCACCCGTGGAAGCCGAGGTGGGGCTTCCAGGAGCTACAGATGCAGCCATACTAAACTTAAGTGGGGACATTGGGATTGTACAATTAACTTTGTTGGCGACGCGGAGTGTTCTTATTGCATTCTTGTCCAGCGATCCAGTACAAGGTAAAGCTCAACATGTTGTATCTGGGGAGAGTCACAGCAAGCTGCATGGGGTATCAAGAAGCACGTGCAGTAATCCATGTGAGCTACGGACTAAATTTAGGTTGGGGGCGACCTATGGGGCACTATATGGGGTTTTGGGGGAACCTATTAAGGGATACACTACGAATTTAGCCCTGGGCTCATGTCTAAGTTTGACTGGGTCTTCTACCTAACCTCTTGAAATCGGCCGTGCTCACTGGACAAGGGGCCATTAAGGTGGCGCTCGCAACCATCGGGACCTTGTCGGATGCGCTTCGTTTCTGCTTGTCTGTTGTTGGACTACGTGATTCTCCCACCCCACTCTTGGGACAGAAGAATGGTCATCCTGGTGACATGAAGCAAAAGTGCCTGCTAATTGCGTTGAAAGGCTGAAGAGCAACCTGCGGCTGTATCTGCGGCTGCTCCGGGCCAGGCGAGGGTAAGGACCCAGGGAGCCCCATTTCCCCTAAACTAAGGAACGTAATCTACCTGAAATCACGTGAAAGCTCATGACTATTCTTCACCCGATGTGGTGTTGAACTGTCTGGGGATTCAAAATCAAGCCCGCGTAATTGTGCTTGTACAGTTCCTGTGATGTATTCCGCTCTGCAAGGCAGAAGCCAAGAAGTGGACACGAACCGAGGCCCTGCCCCTTGCATTTTTAGCACGACCTGGCTGCCATACAATTTTCTGAGTTCAGTTTTGGGGCTGGTGGCCTTGAATTCGGGCGTGCATGCTCAGAAGGACGTGTTGTGCTGGTTACTGACACATACTGCACGAACCCTGAGGAAGACCAGTGAATCGTTTCGGGATCGGATGATTGAGATCCACCCTTCTCCACAGTTCAGATCTCTTGTCCACGATGACTGTGCTCCAGATGGGACAGCTGACCGTCCAGCAGCTGGTGCGCTGGTTGGAGGCCATCCCCTCTTGAGCCTCGCTAATTTCGAGGTACTTTGATGGTGTTCAGCAGGAGGTTGCCGACTCCTTGGGGACAACTCAGCCGACATTATACAGTGTGCCAAAACAGCGATGTGCAATTCTGCACTCATAAGACACCCCAACAAGGTCCTAGATGCGAGTTGAAGGTCTCAGGACATGTTCACGGCTGAAGGTACAAGTGTGTTTTGAAATGGATGTTTTCAGATCTGGGACTTGATCTTTTCCATTCTTTCGGCTATCAAGTGCAGAAACTCAGACAGCATCCTGGAAGCTCTCTTGATCAAGAAGATCTTTTGAAATGATTTCACCAAGTGCATCAGGTGCAGGCTTCGCTGCGGTTTTCAGTTATGCTATTATTATTGTTACTGCTGTCTTTAGTGTTGGCCAGATCCCACTGTTGTTCTGGACTCTTGGGCTTCCAGGTCTGTGCTTTTATGAGGCCCTGCAAGACAAAAAAGGATGCGCATGGCGTTCCCTTTTCCATTATCTCAATATAACCGCAATGTACTTGGAACCATGGACTGAGAGCATGCTACATTGCCTCCAAATCAGTTGGCAGAAGCCTCGGGGTCTTCAGGTAATTTGGGGTTTGCTTGGGTTAGGGGTCCTTTTTGGGGGTCTCCACACTATGCATTATAGTATATTTGGGTTGAAATTGGGGCCCCCAGATTTTGGGAAACTACCAAATAGTAGTCAATTCCCGTATGCATGGCTGCAACTTCACAGGCTGGCTGTCCGTCGTCAATTTTAGAGCCGGCTAGTGGGGCTGCCAACGTGCAGGAAGTACCTTAAGCAAACCTTCTACATTCTGTACTCACAGTGGAACCACACAGTGAGTGTAGAGGACCTTGAGGCTCAGGTGCATACGGCTGCCCAAAACCAAATAGTAGTTTCCATTTTCTTTACCATTACCCCTATATGGCCCTAATATAACCCCTATATATCCCCTATATCGCCATTATAGCAGTTTACATTATCTTTTCCATTACCCCTATATGGCCCCAATATAACTCCTATATGTCCCCTGTATAGCCCATTATAGTAGTTTCTATTTTCTTTTCCATTTCCCCTATATACAAGAGCCCATGGGCTTATTTTGGGGTACATTACAGGGGTTATATTAGGCTTATATCGGGATAATGGAAAATAAAATGGAAACTACTATTTAGGGCTTCGGGAAGTTCAGGTGTTTAGGCTACCATACTCCTCACAAGGGCCTCGATGTGGACCTCTCGCCCGCCATCCCTCCGATACGCGCGCGGCAAAGACTTTGGGAGGCAAGCGCTGCACATGTGCCTGGGTTGCGACCTGTAATGTGCCCCAATATAACCCCATGGGCTCTTGTATATCGGGGTAATGGAAAATAAAATGGAAACTACTATAATGGGCTATATAGGGGACATATAGGGGTTACATTGCATATTGTAATGTCGGTATTCTGCAAAAGGTGGGGGCGTGGAAACTGCCAGGTCCTCGTCATGCGATCCTTTTGTGATGTGAACACAAAAGCGCAGGAGATTGAGCAGTCCAGACCTGCTGCGCTGGAGCAGGCCAGTCGGTTAACTGCAGAGAGTTGCCAAGTAACGGCAAAAGCTGACAGGCTTAAGCTCATGACTCTAGCACACATGCGCTCAACGGTCGCACTCAGCTTCGGCAAGCCAAAGTGCCAGCTTCGGCAAGCCAAAGTGCAAGCTGCAGGTCACTGATCCGTTGCACCTGGAACACTGGCCTCTTTCAGCAATCTGGCTTGAATAAAAAGCGCGTTTCATGAGTGGCACAACCTGGTAACCAAAAGACATGCCGTGACTTATCATTAGAGCAAGCTGGACTGGCTTCCTTCCACAGACCTCATGCTTAGCGGTCAGTGTGAACTGTTATTGACAAGCCAGTACACGGAGTAGTCGAAGCGCCCAGCACTTGCCTGTGGAAACCTCAAGACCGCGCAGAAGGCCCAGATAACCTCGTTGCCTAAGAGCAGGACGCTGGGAGCTTCAGTCGAGTACGTCACAAATCTCGCAGTCCCTGCAAGAAGGACTTCAACCTGTAGATGTAAGAATCATGGAGAAATTTCAGCCCAGGCGACGCTCCGCTGGCTGGAGTACTTCAACGCCTTGGACGAGTCTGTGGCAAAGAAGGACACGTGACTTGCAGCTCCGGCAGTTCCTGGTTCCCTAACAAGGATTATGGTATTTTCGGATCTATACTGGGGTTCCACTTATTTTGGGAAGCTACCAAACTAACAACCGCGCAAGGTTAGCTAAAAGCTAGAGCGGGACGTGCCATGGCGCCAGGGCTCCACGGCCAAGGTGCGATGGTGGCATGGCATTTGAGCGGGGACTGGGTGGCTGTGGCTATTGGTCACAAGCGGAGGAGAGTTGCAACTGATAGAGCATAACCAGAGGCGCCACACACGAGCGAACGGTGGCATGGCCTTAGGAAACCAAAGCCCCTTATCACAACCAGGCATTAAGCCCTGATATGGAAAGGTTTCAGAAACTGACTAGGAACCTATCGGGAATGACATTTATTCTCAATCTTATTGGGTAGGGTGTAGGGTGACAAGAAGTGGTCTGTTTGATGCCTTCCGGCTGACCATATACTGACCCTAAAGCTTGGTTGTAGCTGGAAACTGTGTGGTGAGTCGTGGACGGGTTGGAGGGGTGTGGCGGTTCAAGAGGATCTCTAGATGCCGCGAGATGTACCGGTCTGGAACAGCTGCCTGGAATTCTGCTCATAGCAGATAAACGGATGATATGTTGACTTAAAACGCTGGAGGTTCGTGTTGTGCACATGCTGCTTTTTTTTGTTCTCTCAATTTTCTTTTGCACAATCACCAGCTCGGAAAAGCAGGATGTTGTGTCGTACATTGAATAACCATTGACATGCGCGGTGCGCAAGGACAAGCTTATAGCTATGCTCCTGGAGAACGGTGAGGACAGTTTCTGAGACCGAGGGTAGCAATGAAATCATGCATGATATCAGAGTTGTTGTTGCCTGGCGCATTTCACACAACGCGACCCCGAAGATAGTAGCAGCGTATCTTCGCCATTTGGGCAGGGGGCCTGAAAGCCAAGGGACCTCAGTGATTCGAGACTTTGGGATGGCTGCGTAGGGGATATATATATATATACATATATATGTGTATATGTGTGATATAGGGGTTATAGGGATAATGGAAAAATGAAAACTACTATTTAGGGTCTAGTGTTTAGGGTATGTGCATCACCAAACTTGCAAGGTGTCCGTCCAGTGGAATAAGCTTTACACAGGCAGCGGCAACGTTTTCTTGTTGCTTCAAGGCCTCCGGAACGCTTAGATACCAACAGGGATGCAGCGACTAGATCAAGCAGAATCAGGAAGCATGCTGTTCGCACCTTCTGAGCAAGGTACATGGAATTTCAGCTGCCCAGACTCCCCAGACAGTTGTCGAGTTGTGCTTTCCGAAGATGTTTTCTCCTGCCAGGATATCATTACCCCAAGGTGCAAAGCGACACATAAATTAGCTGAGTCCTGGCTCTCACGTCCAGACAGTCCAAACACAATCGAGGCTCTGCGGACACTAGAGAAAGCGGATCCAACACCCACGACTGGCAACGGGGAAGAAGGGATCAAAACTTTGCGGTCGGAGGCAAGTATTATGTGTCAGAGTGAACATTGTGCTATTGCAGAGCATGCCAAAGTCCTTCGGTATGAATGCAGAATACAGTCGAGTCAATCGTCACCATTTCTCTAGGGTCTACACGCATTGCCATTCATCTTAGGCTCGACTACATTGTGGTAAAGCAGGTAGAATCGGCTGGTAGGTAAGGCTAAGTTGACTGACTTGGCAGGATCTGTCTCCGCCCGACTTTGGTGCAAGTGAGGAGGAAAACTTCCTCACTGAGGCGGGGCTAGCAAGGCAGCTGGAGAGGCTACCTTTAGTACTAGTCGCCAGTAGCAAGAGGCTCGTAGCAGTGCACTTTCACAAGCAGCAGCTGACAACTGCAAAACAGGAAATCATCAATACATCACATAGGAAGATGCTTGCAGCCCTTTCTTACCTGCGCTTGGAACCTGTTGAACGGTTGAATTTGTTCAACTGGTTTTTGCCTTTCTCCATTCTGAAGTGTCGCGGCTGTCAGGGTAGTCAGTTCCCTCGCTTGCGTGAGCAAGTCCTGGTAAAAGGTGTTGACTTGATCAACATGTCGGTGCTGGCAGGTCTCGCGTCATGTCGGCATGGTGAAGCAGGCTTTCCGGAGTGGCGCAAAACTCGTAATCAGATGACCGCATCCTTTGCAGAGTGGTGTATGATTGTTTCCGCTCTGACGCAACTTCTTGACAGTAGGACTTCAGAAGTGCATGAGAAGGTGTTCGGACAACGTGTTCAAGCCCGCTGCCCCTTAGTCACTAGCGCCATGGCTTGCAACTCTTTCATCTCTGTCCTTCCAGTCTTTATGGAAGCGTGTGCGTCGATGGGCTTCGGGTGTTGGCTTGCAACGTGGAGATCTTCCGCCAAAGCCTAAGCCCCTAACCCCCATGCACCCGTGCCCACCAAGCCCCAGACCGCCTGAGCCAAATCAAACATCCCCAAGACTAAACACCTTAGCCCTGAACACTACCCCTTCAAAATCTAAGTCAAAGCCATAGGCAGGCCTTGACACGGAAGGCCTAACATCCGTTAGTTCCGGATTCTAGACCTTCAAATCCCATGGACCACGAACCCCCAAGCATACACTCGAACCGAGAAACCTGGAGAATTTGAACCCTGAACCCTACTACCCTGATCACAAAGAGGCCATTCAGCAAGAGTGATCCTACCCTGAATCCTAAGGCCACACATGTGTCTAAAATGCTGAAACGCGCACCTCGAAATTCTAATCGGCACACTCGATTCGCTAGGTGAAGTAAGAAGTCGCAGGCGATCACCTCCTCTAGGGTTTATAGGGTTCTTGCACGAACTGCATAGGGATTATTTGGGGTCTATGGGGTACCTATAATCATTATTATCATATTATTATTGCCATTATTACTATTACTATTATTATGACGCCTGGTACTACTATTAGTATTGTTATTAGTATTTTTTTTATTGCGAGTCAGATACTTGGTCCCTGCTCCCGCTCATGCTTTCACAGGCGGCCTGGAGCATCATCACCAATCTCTCCGATCAGCTTTCACAGGCTCGTGGGTTTAAGTCCCCCTTAAGTAGATAAAATATAGGGTTTAGGGTTTAGGGTTTGGGGTGAGGGTTATAGTCCCCCTTAAGTAGATAGAATATGGGATTTAGGATTTAGGGCTCAGGGTTATAGGGTTTAGGGGTATAGCTTCCCTTAAGCAAATAGAATATGGGGCATATGGGGATCAGGGTGCGGGGTGGAAGTCTACCGCTGCGTTTTGGGCTATTTTAAACTTCCTATGTCCATGCAAGCATGTTTTGAACTGGAAAATAGCAGCAAGTCTCAACACACGTGGGGTTGTTTCATGCGCGTCACAAATCCATAAATGCTTGAAATGCATCATATGCTCAGCAGTGCTTGGCATATATCCCTCACTATCATTCCATTAATATCATTAATATCCTTCTTATACTTACTACTCCTGCTGGTATCATTATTGCTATGAGTGCTACTATACCATGATGACCGCCATTACCGTTGTCTTTACACTATCAATATTTCTCTTATCATTGTTCTTCTTTGCACCTTCATCGCTGTACTGCCAGAATCATTAGTGAGTATTAACATAATTTTGTTATTAGTACCAGTGATGGGATGCCTTTCTTTTGACTGACAGGACTTACGACTACTGTCAGAGCAAACTTATCGTGGCTGTGCATATTCATTAAGGAAAAAGCACATCTCATTTTGAATGTTTCCTAGAATTGCTACATGTATTACAAATGTAAAATGAACAATAATTCTGAAATCTTGGGCTCCTGTTCTCCTCAATTTGCGATGTATGAAATCTTGACAAAATATGCGGCAAATCTGAATATGAGTTCTCATGTTTAAACTTCGCAACGCATTCAGTACGGGATTTTTATGGTGAATAACAGGGGCCTTACATCTCAGAATTATTCTTTTAGATTTGACAAGCATGTTTTCAGGTATTTACTCAAAGTCAATGTAGTGAGGCTTGTTGTGAATGGGAAAAAGAAACTTAGGACCTGCGACCTGCCTTCAATAAGAGACGATCTCAGCAAGGGATTCTTGTAAGAAAATATGATGAACCCATAATCAGATAATTCTCCTGCAAACTCATAACCAAGTTAGTAATGGTTTTAATCCGGGAAACGAAAATGCAGGGCCAAAGGTTTGAGACTTAGTCTTTAAGATTGAGACACATTCAGTATATGTCAAAAGCCTTTGAAATAGTATAAATAGGGTCATAAGTATTATTCATACGGATGAAAAAAATGATTGTAATTATTGAGAAGATTCGCTTCTCACATAAGACATTTTAGATCATGTGGATATTGGGATTAAGCAAAGGAACATACCAAATGTGAAATGCCGAAATACAATTCACCCACGTTGTAGTTCATGAGATTCCATAGGAGTAGTGTTTTCATAAAGTAATGAATTCAATTGTTATATGTTATATAATGCTCAAAACAAGCAACAGCCTTCCCCATTAGGCCACCAATGGAACCAGATCTCTGTTCCTACGAACGGAATCGGATTCTTTCTTCTCCGCAATGAAGATACATGAGAGATACCATTGACTTGAGAGAAGTGGAAGCTCCAGTTCCTCTCAGGTGTTTCTTTTGACCCAATAGAAAATCAATAGAATCAACTGGAACTCGAGTTCAGTCCTCATGGAGAGGGTTTCGTTCAATGAAGACACATATTTTGCCATGTTCTTCTTTTGCATAATGCGCTATGTATTTTGTACTTAGAGTTCACGTCTCAACAGTAGGGGGCTTCAGGCTTAGGGCTCAAGATTCAGGATCCCTAGGCCAAGTACTCGAATCAAGAAACCAAAGCCGAACTAAACGAAACGCCCAAAACAAATAAAACACAACTCGAACAAAAAACCAACAACAAACAAAAAAACCACACACACCAAAAACAGCAAGTCCAGAAAAAAAACAACGGGAAAAAATGCACAACCAATAGAACACAATTTCGGAAGTCTTGGAGTGGAGCCTTGACCACGGGATTTCTGGAAGACTTGAGCGTGCACGCAATAAATGCCAAAACGAATGGTTACATGAAAGATTTTCCAAACCACTACAAAAACCAAGTTCCAGAACAACAAAAAAAACAATCACCAAAAAACCAAAAAACAAACAACACAAACAAAAAACACAAAAAAAAACACCAAAAAACTCAAAACACCAAAGCAACCAATTTTCCGGAAGTCTTGGGGCGGAGCCTTGACCCCTGGATTTCTGGGAGACTTCCCGATTTTTTTTTTTTGGTTTTGTTTGTTTTTTTTTTGGGGGGG
>CAJNIZ010047847.1:0-15186 GCA_905231905.1 Symbiodinium pilosum | reverse complement strand
CCATTATCCCTATAAAACCCCAATACAACCCCTATATATCCCCTATATAACCCATTATAGTAGTTTCCATTTTCTTTTCCATTACCCCTATATAACCCCAATATAAATCTAATATTCCCCTCGTGTGCAGGCGGGTGGCTGGGCCTGGGTGGTCCTGCAGGATGAAGTCACTTCGGGCTGGGCCCGGCTCCAAATGGGGGTTCCCCAAAATTGGGGGTACCTTTTCGGGGGTCCCTATAATAAGGATTATAGTATTTTGGGGTCTATGTTAGGGTCCCCCTATTTTGGGAAATTACCAAATAGAATCGGTCACTGTGATACTCCGATATGCGAAAGAAGATGTGGCAGGTCTGTAGGATTTTTTAGTTGCTATCCACAAGCCCGACAATGGCGTGTTTCAATTTGATTTTGCGTACCTTCTCTCTTGTGTGGCTGCTGTGTCTCCCTCTGCTCAGCAGCAAGGTCCAGGCCATGTTGCAGGTCAGAGTCCTGAAGTTTGATGCTACCGAAATGTCCTTTGATTCGGCTCCGCTTGCGGCAGGCTCTTGCCCACCTCTGCATGTGTGCCATGCGAAGAATGTGAGGATTTGCAGCCACAGAAATTAGCGAGAGATAGTTGGCAAGGCCCAAGAGCACCCTGCAATCATGTGACAAGGCAGTCTGGGTGTATGTGGAGTTGAGATCCTCGTTGTGGATCATTACCATTACTCTTACCAATATTACTATTACTATATTACTATTCTACTATCATACTGTTACTACTTTATCATTATTCGTACGATTGTCATTGTTATTATTAATACCATTTCGTGGATCTGCCATGGCTGCGCCGCTGCTGGGCTCGCCTTCGCGGGCCCCGAAGCCTCGCTGCGTCTTTGGCTACCTGCCACTGGGTTGTTGACGGGCTGTTGCGCCCAAGTTCCCAGACCTCCCTGAAGGATCCCAAGAATGGATCCCCCCCAATATGAGCTCAGAATTACATTGGGGAAGCTAGGGGATTATTAGTCGGTTCCATTTTTGGGATCCTTTAGCGGATCTGGGTTTGAGGTTTTTCTGCAGCTTTCTAAGCTTATCGTCCCGTTAGCCTGCACCACAGGCCAGTATGGTCAGAATGCGTGCCTCAGCACGAGGACACAGGAAAGGTCGATGAAGTACGAGACTTTTCGGCAGAAATTTTGATGGCTTGTTCTGCGTAGGCACAGCATTTTGGGCTAGACATACTGCAGACGCCAGTCTACCGCATACATTGGCCTCCTGCATGTTCCAACCTCGGAGTGCGAAAGCCGGTACATCTGGCATTGAAGTTTTGTAATGGATTCGAAGACAGTCTGACTACGACAGTCTAGCTCGTGTCTCAGGAGTAACAGCGAACATCATTGCTGGCTGCATCATCGGCATCCGTCAAACTCTGACTGGCATCGTCAGTGCGACGCTGGTGTTCACCGGATCCAGCTTTCCTGAGGTCACGCACATGTTTTCCTTCGGCATTTGCATGCTGCTTGGATGAAAGCTTGATGGTTGGACCAAGCTTACGAAATGCTGTAGAGGTTGTGAGTATTGGCTAAGGATGTGGTATTCAACCATGGCCGGATCGGCGTTCTACGCGATCTTCGGACGTCTGCAATATAACACCAGTGCCACACAGGAGGTCTGTGCCATTCTCTACGGTGCCATGGCGCAAAATGCGGCCGAGACACTGACCAAGTCTGGGCACCCGGAGCGCATCCCAGCAACAGTGCCTCAGCTTAGCAAAGCTCTGGCTTGAGCAGAGATAATAGCTCTGTTTGCATGCATGTTTGCATAGGTCCTGGCCCTCATTATGGCTGGAACATCTCTGACCGGGCTCTGCAGTGTTCTGCTTGGCAAGCTGGGGGTGGGCAAGGTGGACGGGAAGCAAGCAGCTGTCAGGACGTTTTTGTACCTCCGGGTCAGGCAGTTTTCTGTTTTTGGGCAGGGAAGCTGGCAGGTCATGCTCCGATTTCCTAGTCCTGTTACAAGTGGCTTTCTGGGCACCATCGGCTTCTTCCTTGTGCGGACAGCTCTGCAAATTTCTTCTGGTGCCCCGGATTCTTCTCAAGAGCTGCTGTTGAGGCTAAAGTGGCAAAGGCTTATCACAGCCATAGCCATGGGCTGATGGACTCAGAGTGAATCCTGACTGAGGTGTGCAGTTTCAGTACTTCTACCCTGTGAGCCTTGCGGACTTCTTCTCTCTGAAGAGCATGGCACCTGTATCCTGCTTGCTGGCCATGGAGCCTCAGCCAGACAGAGTGTGAAGTCCCTTCATAAGCTCTGAGGGCCTGTGAGGTTGGGTTTAGACCCGTATCAGCTCATGGTTCACACATGTAATGTTTGATGGCTATTCATTGGCAAGTCTGTTGATTGCTGAAAGGTACTTCTGATTCGAAATGGTCCCGGCTTGATTGCAAAGAAATGCGGTCAGAACAAGGCGATCATGAAGTTGTCTGGGCTCGGCTGCCAACTCCTCCCACTGGCTACCTTTTACCTTCTGATACTGGTCTGCGGCATACCTATGCAAGCGCTCAGTGAGACTGGCTGGACCTTCCCCGCACAGGCAGGCCGATCTTTCTGGGGCTTGTGGACTACCTATAGTCTGAGCGATGCAGATGCTGCCGTCTTGCTGTCCAATGTCTCTTCCATGCTCATGCTGGTTATCATGTCGGTGCTATGTACGATGACCGGTGTCCTGGGCATCACTGGAAAATTTGCATCGGGCCCTGACGGAGACCCGGCGCCTATGGAGGTGCTGGACTTCGACGCTGAGCTTACCACCGTGGGTTTTGGCTCCCTTTTGACAGGTGCGGAGTGTCCGAAAGGAGGGGTTTCTAGGTAGAATACGCTTCGCTTGAACGCAATAGTTTCAATAGTTTCCATTTCATATTCTACTTTCTTGTCGATTTGATTCTTCATTCTTCCTCTAGTGATCCGTATATCCTATTCAAACCTTGTATGATCCTTCTATGTATATCCATATATACGACTGATGAGAAGTCCAGGCCTGACCCATGGCGTTGTTACCTTCCACCGCCTGGGTAGTTCCATCCAGCTACGCATGGATGGCGGCACTCATCGCCTGGCTGTTCTGACATCCTCTGTCTTTGTGGGCATCTTCTTCTTCACCAACGTGCCCTTGGGCCATTTCATCCCGAAGTTCTTCCTGGGCGGCCTCTTCATGGGCAGCGGGGTGAGCTTCCTTGAGAGTGCCTTCCTTTCGTGCCCTACCCAAAAAAAGTCTTGAAAGGCTCCTACAATCTGCGAGTGATAAGTGCTAAGGTTTCGCAGCCTGGCGCCTCTCTGGGTGTTTGGCTACAGATTACCTTCATTGCAGTGCCTGAGCTGTACCAGCAGCAAGATTCAGGCCTTGGGGTCTCCGTGACTTTTTCTGTGTCAGGTACTGGGTGACTGTGGCCTGCATTCTTGTGGCCGCCCTCAGCTCACCCTTTCAAGGCATTGGGGCTGGCTTAGCCCTTAGTCTGGGCATCTTCCTCTACGACAGCTCCTTGGCCACAAGTTGCAAACACTGGCACGGGCCATCCTCCTAGTGAAGCTTTTTGTGAAGTTGTTGAGGCACGCAGTCCTTGCCAGTGGACAGCATGCTACTTGGCCGCAGGGAAACAGCGGGGATCGGCTGCTTCACTGGTTCAACTGACGCTTTCTGACGTCCCAGGTCCACTGGAGACCGGACCATGAGCCGCACGCGCCGGCCCTTCTGGGAGCTGGAGGCCTTGCACACTGAGGGACGACGCATCTTGATTCTCTACTTGCAGGCAGGGGTAGAAGCTACACTTGAACCCTTAACCCTAAATTCTAAGCCCTCAACCCTTAACCCTATAAATAAACCCCACACCCTGGGTTTTTCAGAAGTGTTTGAAGTGCCAAGTCTTGCAGGGCCAGCTCTTCTTCGGATCTGGCCAGACACTGGCAGCCAGTCTGGTGGAGACCATTGAAGGGGCCCGCAGGTCAGGGTCTCAAGGTCCCATGTGTGCGGCTGCATGTCAAACTTTTCTGGGAGGCCTGTGCCGCCTGAATTCTGCATCCTCAGCTTCGGGAGCCTCGGAGCGCAGTAAGCAAATATTGTAGTATATTACATTACTGTAATATGATATTCTACTGTATCATATTATATTGTATTGTATTATGTTGTGTTTTAGTATATTGTATTATATTATATTGTATTTGATATTATACTATATTGTATTATATTATATTGTATTATATTATATTATGTTATATTACGTTATCTTATATTGCAGTTTCCGCACATTGCCACTGATACCTTCTGTGCCAAGGAAGGTGTCAAGCATCGATGCCTCTGCTGCTGAACAGCTCAAGACTGCCGTGAAACGTGTGGCTACCCTGGGCTGCAAGGCGGCTGCTGCAATTGTCCACCTTAGGTGGACCCCCCACCCAGTAATAGTGACTATAGGGGATAATAGGGATTATATTAGGGTCCTCTTGTATTCCTATTATAGCACTATTACAGGGTGGGGGGTCCTCCTAATGTCCACCAATTGTGATTACTTTCCTTGCGCTGGTGCTTGAGCTCGATCTGGAAATTACCATTTCTCGTCTTTGTCTATGAGTGGGCAGACTGGCCAGTAGCCCGTAACCCCTAGATAGCCCCTATATAACCCTTATATAAACCTATATAATATAGTAGTCTCCATTTTCTTTTCCATTTTCTCTACACAACCGACTAGTCAAACCGAGCTGGCTCAGACAACAGCCATTCAGAAACTTAAAGTTGGAGCCTGCGCGATTCGGATAGTCAATCAAAAAAAGGTCCCGCCACACTTGTACGAGCTGTAGATGGTCCAGCTCCTATCTTGAGCTGTGGGGAGAGCCCATGCAAAGTAGCCATATAATACCTCTGGACCCTACATGGGGTTTGGGCGTGCGATGTGCGGCTCCGCCCTGCCATTTCCCATGAATGCGTCGTAGTCAAAGAAGTGAACTCCCCAAGCACTTGTAGAAATGTAGTTATGACAGTCGTGATGGGCATCAACATAGTAGAGCCCAACACCAGGTAAGCAGAAACACCGGCCTGTCATCACGAGGTTCATGTTATCCATGCTGCGTTCTAGATGGCGTGACTGAACAATCGAGCCTCAACAAGACCATTTCACACATTGGTTTGAGGCTGTTTTTGAAGTTGCTGTAGGGTTTCTGAAATTCACTTTGCGGTCATGGCAGAGGCTCACATTCTGTTTTTGGAATCTGTTCTTTCAGGCCCTGCCTGTCCAGTTGTGTTTGCAGGAGTTTGCAACTTCCGGGCTCTGACCGCCATGAATCCACAAGTGCAAATCACGCGAACGATTTGATCACACCACACAGGATCATTGTCGCTATGCAGATTGCTTCCTGAAGCTCTTCCTCTACTGGCGAGAACCTATGTGCAGATTCTGAGCTAGGTAATCCGCAACACCCAACTTCGTTTGAGCGAGTTTCAGTGAAGCACCTGGCCGAACCTGGTCATCAACAGCCCCTTGTGAGCATAATGTTTCCTTTGTCAGTTTCAGAGCCTGCAGGTCCCGATTGCAGAAATCAGTGCATTCTGGCAAAAAGCAGTCTGTATCAACTGCCGGAATCCTGCACTCTTGCATCGCATCATCCGCAAAAATGAACCTCCCGCACACGGCCACGGAATTCTCCGGTTGCAAGCGTTCCCTGACAGGTTCTCTTCTGCCGAATGAACTCGCAGGTCTTCGAGGCCCTCTCGGTGGGCTGCGTAGCCTCCTGGCCAGGATTCTGTGCGGTTTCAGGGAAGCCATCAGGCTACAGCTACGCTTCTAGGGACAAGGACTATTTTCAAACTGCAGAGGTAGGACCGGCCATTTCCTGTGACAGCCCTGTCGGTTTCCTGCTTTTCATTTGCTTGTTAGCATGCTACTTGAACCCTGGGAAGTTTGAACTTGAGAAGCCCGTCGCCTGAGGTGAAGTCCCCGGACGCCGACCTGCGCGAACTCCTAGGCCTGAGCTTCGGCGGCAAGTTTATGTAAGGAACTTACTTTAAGTTCTGTTATCCCCCTACAATGGAGAATCAAATGGAAAAGAAAGTGGAAAATGAAATGGACACTGGGGGAATATAGGGATTTAAAGAGTTTATGTAGCCAGGTGGGCAAGGACCAAAAAGCTGCGGCTCTGGCGTCAGAACACGGCAATATATATATATATATACACATAGATGTATACACCCAATATAACCCCTATATAATTTAGTAGTTTCCATTTTCTTTCCATTATCCCTTTATAACCCCAATATACTATGATATAGTAGTTTCCATTTCTTTTCCATTATCGCTATAGAACCCCAATATACTATAATATAATACCTTCCATTTTCTTTTCCATCATCCCTAGAGAACCCCGATATACTATAATATAGTAGTTTCCATTTTCTTTTCCATTATCCCTATATAACCCCAATATATAGCCTTGGCCGAGGCACATGCGAGGTGATTCGTCGGACGACGGGAGCTGGCAGGATGGGGATTGGGGGTTATATAGGGGTATAATATTTTCAGGGGTTCTTTAGGGGTTATATGTGGATAATGGAAAATAGTATGGAAACTGCATTATTATAGGGGTTACATGGGGGGTTTGGGCTGGGTCGGTCTGCCCGAAGGGGCTTTGTGTCAGGTTGGTCTGAGGCGGTTGGTCTGAGGCAAGAACGTGAGAAGTAGCATGTGGTTTGGGTTAAGGACTGTACCCACTCAGGGCTTGCTATCACATGTTTGCTCAAGCAAGGACATGGCAGCTCCTAGTATGCATCAGCATGAGCATTGCACCACGCGACTCGTGATAGGCTTGTTTCTATTTTTTGAATGTTTCCCACAGGAATCTCCAAGCCCAGTTCCTGAGCTCAACGAGATGGAAGCAAACAGTCTCTGGGCTGCAACATGAGTTGCCGCGGCGCACAAGCTGGTGGATGCTTGCATGCAGTTGTCCTAGCTCAGGCCCGACGGGTAAAAGTGACCTGAACTGTTGGGCAAAGATGAGGCCATTCAAACCATTAGGCCGGGGTCTGGTTTTAATTGCATACTTCTGTGAGCTGCAAATGAGGGTAAAGGGTGACTGAACTGAAAGCTGGCTGCCGCTGCTGACAGGACAGGAAGACTATGATGCCTTTGACGATTTGACGCTGGGCTGAAAGTGCCATGCTTGTCGGATGTGGCCTGTTTCGTCTGCCAGTGCTAGCAGGTTACTTATCATCCAATAATTAGGAGTTTTTTTTTCGGGGATGCATATAGTAAGAAATATGGTATGTGCGGTGTTACATGGTGTCACCTGATCTGTTGAAACCCCCATATGTAGCGTCAGCATGTTGTGAGTGAATGATCCAGTGCCAGCTGCTTGCATTTTTGGCTCCAGGACAGATGCCCTCGACTACACGGGTGACCAAGTCCTGGAGAGATACCTCTACAACGGCAAGCTGCAAACTTTCATGCTGGAGCAACTGCAATGCAGGAATGCCTGTGCTGAGAGCAAGAGGGGTTTGGGGCAGAGCTTGGCCGATGATTCCGGAAAGTGGGGCACAGCTGCGTCTTCGTCGTTTCCTGCCCAGGTATCGAGGAGCTTGCTCGACTGGGTCGCGTCTTGGCCAGGCTGCCTTTGAAGCCATGAACCTGCTGCCCGCAGGCCGCAACTGCAACAGCCATGAGCAGCCGATCTCAACATGGAGTACGGTACGATTCCACTTTGCTTAAAGTTGACTGACCCTGATAAATAGGCTTCCTTGGCCGGCTCCAGCCTCATTGTGCCGTTGAGCGCAGCCTCGCATCCGGACTGGGTGAGGGAGTACGTAAGTTTTTCTTGAAAGTTTGGCACATTGAGAAGAGCATCAGCAACCAAAAGTCAGCTGCCATATCTTTGGCTGACCCAGCCATAGCGCTGACATTGCCTTCTGGCACAGGCTGCATGTGAATGAGGAAGGTTTGGCAGGCGTTTGAAGAAGCCATTATCTAGCCGAGATGCAGCAAGCAAACAGCACATCGTATCAGGATCTACAGTCCTCTGAGCGGTATGCACCTTTGGCAGGACACCATCTTCCTGGTTCGGATGCGCTTTTCCTGATACTGCAAGGCACCGACTTTTACAGATCTTGACGCTAACGTGAAGCGGCTGGGTATTTTGCAGTTGGTCACGGTGTTGCAGTATTCAAAGGTTACAAAGCCAGAATGCATCGACTTTCTCCAGCACCTGCTTCATCGGTCTTGAAGGGCGCCAGGTTGCCATGGCGGTACTTCCGTAGATAAGGGTTGAAGTATTGGCAAGCAAGCAGCGCCGATGCACTTTTCTGGAATCATGCTCCTTAGAGTTTAGGCCGATGCTTCCCGAGGTGCAGTTGCGATGGTGGAGCTGCCAGAGGAAGCTTGCCTGTATGAGGGGAAGCCGAAGTCAGCAGATTTTTTTTCAAGAGCCAGCCACAGGTCCAGCAATTGTGTCAGCCAAGGAGGGCATGGATTCCAGAAGCAGCCAAGTCCTCATGAAAGGCAGCGGGGCTGTGGAGGCTATTTAACTTTTTGGATTGGATTCCATTTGCATTTTTTGCTTTAGGGGTCAGCAATGACAACGATGTCAACCCTCAACCCTTCCAAGAGGTTCGCTTGAATATCGTACCAATAACCGCGAAAACATGAAAGGCAAGGGAAGGCACGTGAAACATAAAGGAAACGGGCAGAGAATATACGGACACCTTGAAACAAAGAATACAACCTTGATGATTTCTGCGTTGGGGCCCGGCAGTCGAGACAAGCCACTCTAGCGTAAGGGTTGCGGCAGCTCGGCCGCAGAGAATGCGACTGGGACACCTACTAGCACCCAGTGTGCGTATCTTGATACTTGTCTTTAAAGATGCAGCCCCTTGCAGGCTGTGCTGCACTTCAACGGAGCAATAACTTTGCACCGCTAGTGAACCGATGCCCCACGCCATTGGAAGCGTCGCTCGTCCGCCTGCGTTCCAAACGCGCGGAGAGTCATGGAAAATTGTGCAAGGAGTGTTCATTTTTGCAGGCGGTTTCAGAATGGATGGAGCGGCATGGGTACTGGGAGTAGGCGCGATAGGACTAGGACGTAAGTTCGTAACGAAATGGCTCCTCTTGAATCCCAGCATATATCCCAACCCTTTCTCAGATAGATCGACGGGTAGAAAGTTTTGTCGCACTTGCATGTTTCTACATAGCGGAGGACACCGAGTGCTGAACAGCTCCTTTTCCCTGGCCTCTAGCAGAGGAGTTATCGCGCCGGAATAACATTACAATGATTCAAAATGCTGTAGTTGTTTGGCACGAAGGAATTGAGGCCCTGTGGTGCTGGAGGAGACTGAGGGGACGGGAGGTTGGCACGTTTACAGTCGAAGAGTGGCAGTGCGACGGATTTTCCGCCTGCCGCAGCAGATGGAATGTAGACGGCTAATGGAGTGGCTTTTCGTGGTTTTCCCTTGAAACCTTTCCGATGTATCAATCACAGTATACCCTGTCAAGCCGTCATCGTGGACAAGGCCTCCAATCCCTTCCAGTTCGTCGTGGCACGCAGTCAAGCTCAGTATCTATCTGACAGGAATCCTTGGATTTGATTGCTCTTTGTTGCACTAGCCCAACTCTTCTGCAAGCCGATCTCCTAACACCCAGCATAAACCCTGGATCTTGAATCCGACGCTAAAGCCATGCTAAGCTCCAAACAGTCATAGATGTACCCCACAAAGGCTCAGCTCTAGTTGAATGAGAAAAGCAGAAAGTTCTCAGACCACCCATGCTTAGTTCAAGACCTAGAAGTTCTACAGTGTGTGAACTACTCTTTACACCCTCTGCGATTTTACACGCACCACAGATGTCGAACCAATCCTCCCCAAAACCTCTTGCCAAATCTTCCTACCCTAAACCGATAGGCATTTTTTTGCAAACTGCTATATGCCACATGCGGCTTAGCCTTTGTAGGAGCACAGCCCTCCTGCTGGCTCATTGGTCGAGACAGGGATCCCCTGTCTGCCCCAAACCCCGATGCGAGGCTTTCAGGGGCGCCGCGGCACGCGGCTCATGAGGAGATACCCGTCCCTCGCAACAAGAAGCACGTTTTTTCTTTAGAACTTGCCTTGGTGGCAGAAAGCTCAGACACTTGTTGGGTTCCCACTGGTGTATTAGTGGAACCTCAGGAACCGTCACGCAACGGAAGGGTTTCAGTAATTGCCTCAGTCCTAAACCGTAAATAACACAATCATCTCCATTTTCTTTTTCCAATGCCCTAGATAATGCTGTAAAAATGCCCTTAACCCTTAACCCTAAATAATAGAGTGGTCTCCCTTTTCTTTCCATTACCGCTGTTCAACCCTATAGGATAGCTTGAACCCTTCACCCTGAGCCCCAACCCCTAAACCCTAAACTCTCCGCTGGTTTCAAAAAAACCCAAACCCTTAAGCCTGATCCCCAAACCCCCCATGCAGGCGTAAAAGGCTGTTGCAAAAAAAAACCTTAACCCTAAACCCCAAACCCTAAAGACGCGCGCTCGGCCCTAAGGGCTGTTTCTGAAGCTTGCATCAGAAAAGGAGCGCTGCAAAAAAAAAAACAAAAAAAATCTAACCCCTAAACCCTAAACCCCTCAATCCTGAATGGTGAGTGAGTTCGAGCACAGCTCGAAGTTCGGGGCCGAGGCCTGGAAGTTGTATTGGCATCCACGAGTTCCTCCTCACAGGCCGCTTGGTTTGGGGTTATGTAGGGAATGGGAGTGGGGTTTAAGGTTCATTTTGGGGATGAAGTTCCTTTAAAGGGATTATGTAGGGTTACAAAGGGGAGCTAAAATTTAGGGTTTAGTCTCTGTGTAGGTGTCTGCTCGTATTTGTGGCATCCGTGGGTCAGAGCGCAACATGTGCAAAGCTAAGGTTGCAACAGGCTCACTCGAACCACGACCAAGTGGGTGGTTTCAAGCTCTTCGGACACGAAATATGACAGGACAGAACAAGTAAATGGTGCTCCCCTCAAAATTCTGCTGGTGCACATTTCATCGCTTCCCTGTCGTAACCAGGGCTAAAGCTCCAGATCCTGAACTTTGCCGTGGATTCTGAAACCCCCAAACCCTCAATAGTAGGTTCCATTGTCTTTTCCATAATTTCCCCCATATAACCATACTTATTGGGGTATTGAGTCAGCCTAGCCATTCTTCCAAGGAGAGCTTCGTTGTCCATGGATGGTCCTCAAAGCAAACCGGGGGATACACGGGGGCATATGGGGGTCATATAGGGGTATTTGGAAACCCTCGGAGGGCCGGCAAAAGAATTGTGCAAGCTGCAAGCTAAGTGCACCTCCTCTGAGGCAAATTTGGCTATTCAACGGAGGTCTGGTGCTTGAGCAGAGAAGCATGGAAATCAATGGCAGAGGACAGGTTCCGTGACAAAATCAAGCTTTGCTGTATACCCTAAACCCTAAACCCTACACTCTATTCTAGTTGTTTGGGGCCCAATATACCAACCCCTAAACCCTACATTTTTAGAAGGCAGAGGTGACACGGGATCTCTCTCAGCCACACGCAGGCTGCATCCGCATCGCGTTGCGCAGGACCTTAAGCAGATCCTCAGCGAATGGTGCCTGCGGCAGTTAGCCGAGGCCCGTGCTGTGTGAAACCTTAGACCCTCTGCTTCAAGTGGACGGTCTGCTATTGCAGGATCTGCAAATAGAAGGCTTGCGTGGGGCCACAGACGGACTCTAGCTGGAACGGAAAGTAACGCAGCACGGCGAGTGACATCCTGTGTGAGTTGAAGTGCCAGGAAGAGCAGCATTCGCTGCTCACGGGCTTCTGAGGGCCCAAAGTGGCTCTAGAGCAATCGCTTTGCTAAAGCTTCGCGAAAAGGGAGTTCTGCAACATGGAGCAGAGGCAGCAGATGCGTTTGCAAGCCCTAGGCCCTTGCAAGCGCCGTGACGGAGGTTGCAAGTGCCCTCCAGGAGCCGTGAGCCTTGCAAAAAACCGAAACGCTATTTTGTGATCGATGCTTTTAACATGAACTTGACTTATCTGTGGTTCGTCTCACAAATACAGGTCGCACCTTTGAAAGTAGTCCTTGTTTCAGCACCTAGAGATGTTGACAGCGGATTTGTCTTTGCGCAGCGGGATGTGGCTTTGTCCGAATGAACTTCAGGACTTTGGCCAGGAATCGGAGGACTGAGCGTTCTTGTTCATGTCTCAAGATCAGTACCGCTTTTGGTTTGATAGTGAGGGGCGGGATGCCAGCTTGTGATCGCAGTTTCTTCTGGAGGAAGCAGAGGGACTGAGCCTGCGTTGCGTCAAGGGCGAGGAGGTGGAGGCGGGACTCCTGGTGACTGTCGGATGTTGAAGCATCCTATTCAGTGCAAGCTGGTCAAGGATCAATGTGCGTCTTTATACAGAGGTCTGGATGTTTTGCAAGAAAGCGTTTGTAGACCACAAAGTTCAAAGTCTGCTATCTCAAGTGTGTTAGTGACCCTGAGTTGAACACAGGTGATCCTGCGCCACTACAGCGGATGGACACTCTGCCGGAAGCCGCAGCCAGGAGGAGGCCAAGCTTAGATGGGCACGCTGGGTAGCAGAGACACTTGCTAGCTGCCAACTCAATGTGCACTTTCTTTGGGTTGATTTGGTAGAGTCAGTGCTCGGATGTGTCTCTGCCTCAACCATATCTCTTTCTGCTCAGCTCTTTGCCCCACCTTCAATTGCTCAAAGGCTCAAGCTTGTAATTGCTGCATTGCATGTGGGGTAGGAGAAAGGAGCACGCGCATGTCAGGGCTGAGTAGGTTAGGAACAGCCGCGTGCTGCAGACATTGCATGTCTACAGTAGGGGTTTTGTTGAGTGTGTGCTTGGTATTCAGCCCTGGAAGCTCCAAGCGCAGATGAGAGCTGCAATGCGAAGAGCTTTGACCAAAGTGGCTGTGATGATGATGGCAGCGATATCCCTGTGTGATGTGCGGTCATTTGCACTCACTGGATGGGATGCTGCAGTTGAACAGGCTGTTCCCGGCAGCAGGCTTCGATGTCGCCAGGACCAGGTTTGGTGTTACGGGCAAGTCCTGGAGGCCTCACAGCAGGAGCTCCTCGTTCAATGGGATGATGAGAGAAAAGGCCCTGAGAAGATTGGTCCATCCACAGTAGGTGAGGTGGAAATCCTAGATCCAGCCCAGTCCATCCTGCAGCGCCTGGAGGAACACAGGATGTCCGATGTGATTGAGGCAGGTGCCCAAGAAGATGAGCCAGAGGCCATGCTCTTTACTTTAGAAGACATCAAGGATGAGTTGGACGCCTTTCGCTTCATCACAAACGAGGTTGTTACTCGTCGGCTTGAGCTTGAGAGGCTGGAGGAGGAAAATCAGCGCATGCGAGAAGAGCAGGAAAGTCTTCGTCAAAGGTATGAGGACATGATGGAACAAGCAGAGTCGGACATGCACAGTAGTGAATGATTTCTAGGCATTGCAATTCCCAGCATGAGGCTGGGAAGTACAAGGCTCCCTTTGGTGCATCGTGCAAGCTTTCGTCAAAGCGCGGCTGCACGAGGGACATCCTTAGCAGAACCAAGGGACGTGATGCCCACAAGCCCTGCGCACTCTGCGCTTATGTCCTTGCGCGTCGCTGAGCACAAGTCTGTTTGTGCAACTGACAGGAGGTTCGGTTCATTGTGAGGGTTGCGGCTTTGTACGAAGGCATTTCGATGTGAGATAGCTGGAGTCGACTGTGTCATCGCACTTTGCCCTCCAAGTTTGAGGTATCCCCTAAGTTGATTAGGACGCCGGTACCCTGAAACCTGTCCCCTTAGCCTAGTTGAGATTTGGTAGCTTCCCAAAACAGGGGGACCCCAATATAGACCCCAAAATTTTCTAATCCCTATTCTAGGGGCCTCCACAAAGGAACCCCTAATTTTGGGAGCTACCTATTTAGTCACGGAAGCAAGCTTTGAGCAGGCCCAGAGTTGACTCCGAAGGGTCAGGCCGAGGAGGGCTGGATGCCGGACAATTGCCAGCCTGTCGCGATTGTTTGAGGACATAGTGATAGTCATAGCAATAGTAATAGTCATAATAATAGTAATAGTCGTAGTGATAGTCATAGTAATAGCAAGAGTAATAGTAGTAGTAGTAGTAGTAGTAGTAGTGGTAGTGATAGGGGACCTTTTCGTGGTGGTATGAGTGGCTGGCCGCCGGCAGTCTGATCGCTTTGTGCCTTGCCAGGTTTGAGTGATCACCCTCGGAACACGGCCACAAAGCAGCCTGCACCCCAGCTGGCGGCAGGTCCCGGATTTTTGCCTTCCAAGGGCGTCGCGAGAGCGGCTTATGAAATCATAGCGACCCTAACCCCTAAACAAGGACATCTTCCAGCCCTAGCTCACCCAGATTACCTATCATGGAGAATCAAATGGAAAATCGCATGGAGCATGGAAACTACCACATTTGGGGCTACATGGGGTCATATACCTTCAGGGGAGGCTTGCGTTTTGAGGCCATTGTACATTACAGAGCCCCCAGTTTCCACTTTAGTTCCATTTGCTTTTTCATTTGATTCTCCATTGTCAGGGTAGCACATATAACAAGTCCCCCAAATAACCCTATGTACAGTCCGTTTCGTGTTCCATTTGATTCTCCAGTAGGGGTAATATCCCAATGAAACCCCAACATGTCCCCTAATACTTTGGTAGTCCCCATGTTCTTTTGCCCCTGATTCCCTATATAAGCCCTTATTTGGAACCTAACCCCCAACCCTGAATAATCAATCTAAATCCTAAACTCATGTTGGGGATGATATATACCATACTACCCTATAAAGCCCTTATATATGTCTAAACCCTAAACCTTAAACCTTAATAAACTCTAAACCCCTAAGCCTTAAACCCTAAACCCCTAAACCCTAAACCCTAAACGCCAAACCCTGAACCCTAAACCCTGAACCCTAAAACCCTTGCCCTCTGAAGCCCCTATATGCTAGTTGTTCAAAATACTTGTCCCCATAATGGCCATAATGTAGGTTCCCTGTTTGGTTAGGATCCCCTTTTAAAGAAGTGTATTTCCAATGGCCCCTTTTTTACAAGGACCTTTAGAACAACCCCCTAAACCCTAAAACCCTAAACCTAAAATCCTAAACCCTAAATAGTAGCTTCCATTTTCTTTTCCATTATCCCTATATATCCCCATTACAGCCCCTGAATTACCTAAACCCTAAACCCTA